>BQNB010016542.1:32500-71454 GCA_026074375.1 Tanacetum coccineum
AAAACCACAAAACCCCACCCAATCAATAACACACAAACGAAAAACACTAAACAAACAATATAGAACAACAACAAATACCAACCAATAAAAAAAACAAAAAAACCACCCAACGAACCAAAAAACCAACAAATACCCAACCCAAACAACCACGTATAACCACAAAACGAAAACCCCTAGAACAAAACACAACAAAAAAAAAAAAAACATAACAACAACAAAAAGCACAAAACCACACAAAAAAGACAAAAAACAAAAACAACACACACAAAAAAAAAAACAAAAAAAAACAATCAAAAATCAACAAAGTACACCAAACCCAAAAACACAACCAAAAAAAAAAAAATACACAAAAACACAAAACAATAAAAAAACACGACCGAAAACAAAACAAAAAACACACACAAAACAACACAACCCACAAAAAAAACAAACAGATCAAAAAAACATACAAAAAAGAAAAAACACAAAAACAAACAAAACATACAAACAACAACAACCAAACAACAAAAAAAACAAACCCAACAAAAACACAAAAACAAAAACAAACAACATAATCAAAAAAAAACAAAAAAAAACACAACCACCAACAAAAAAACGAAACACACAACAACCAATCCACCAATTTACCCAAAAACCAAAAAGCAAAAACAACAAAAAAAAACGCCCCAAACCAAAAATAAGAAAAAAACAGTAACAAAAAGAAACCAAAACAAAAACCCAAAAAAAAACAAAAAAAAAAAAAAAAAAAAAAAAAAAAAAAAAAAAAAAACAAAAAAAAAAAAAAAATAAAAAAACAAAACGCCAAATAAAAACATAAAAAAAAAAACAAAACTAAAAAAAAAAACAAAAAAAAAAAATCAACAAAAAAAAAAAACAAAAAAAACAAAACAAACAAACGAAACAAAACAAAAAAAAACATCAAAACAAAAAAAAAACACAACAAAAACTTAAAAAAAGAAACAACCACAAAAAGAAACAAAAAAAAACACAAAACAAACCACAAAACAAAAAAAAAACAAAAAAAAAGAACAAAAAAAAAACAAACCCAACCAAAACAACACCAAAAAAAAAAAAAAACAACAAAAAACAAAAAAAAAAACAAAAAAAAAAAAAAACCAAACATTTTATTTTTTCAAAACAAAACAAAAAAAAATAACAAAAAAAAAAAAAAAAAAACATAAAAAAACAAAAAATAACAAAATAAAAAAACTAAAACAAAATAAAAAAAAAAAAAAAAAAAAAAAAATCACAAAACGCACCGAATCACCTCCCCACCACAAGAAAACAAAGAACAAAACAATTTAAAAAAACAAAACCAAACCCAAAAAAAATAAAAAAGACCCAGAAAAAAAAAAAAAAAAAACAAAAATCAAAAAAATAGAAACACACCACGAGCACCACACAACACCCCCCCAATTTTATAATATTTATAACACCCACCCAAACCACGACATACAACACCAAGCAACACAACATCCCCAACCACCAACACAACCCACAGCCCAAAACCCATAAAAACACCCAAGAACAACCCAGACAACCCCATCACAAAAAAAAAAAAAAAAATAACAAAAAAACAAAAAAAAAACTCAACAAAACAATAACAAAAAACAAACAAAAACAAACACAAAAAAAAAAAATACAACAACACAAAACCAAAAAAAAACAAAAAAAAAAAAAACAAAAACAAAATAAAAAAGAACAAAAAACAAAAAAAAAAACAAAAAACAACACAAACAAATACGCGAACAAACACCAAACCCAAACACTCACACCCACACAAGAACAAAACCCACCCTCCTCTCCCCCCCACGCCCCCACCCCCCCCCCCCCCCCCCCACCCCCCCCCCCCCCCCGCCCCACCCCCCGCCCCAAACCCCGCCACCCCCCCCCCCCCCCGCCCCCCCCCCCCCCCGCCCCCCCCCCCCGCCCTTCCCCATGCCACCCCCCCCCCACCCACCATCCCCCCCCCACACCCCCCCCACCCCTCCCCCCCCCGCCCCCCCCTCCCCCCTTCCCCGCCCCCCACCCCCGCCCTGGCCCCACCCCCCCTCCCCCCACGCACCACCCCCCCTCACGCGACCCCCCACCCCCCCCTACCACCCTCCCCCCACTCCCCCCCCCTCCCCCCCACACCCGCCCCACCGCACCCACCCCCCCCCTCCTCGAACCGCCCCCCCCACCCCCCCCCCACCCCCCCCCCCCCCCCCCCCCCCCCCCCCCCCCCCCCCCCCCCCCTCCCACCACCCCCCCCCATCCCCCCACCCACCCCCCGCCCCCCCCCCTCAAAGCCCCCCCCCCAGCCACCCCGCCCCCCCGCCCCCCCCCACTCCCAACCCCCCCCCCCCCCCCCCCACCCCCCCCTCCCCCGCCCCCCACCCCCCCCCCCCCCCCCCCCCCCCCCCCACACCCCCACCCCCCACCCCCCCCCCCCCCCCCCCAACCACCCCCAACCCCCCCACCCCCCCACACAGCACCGCCCCCCCGCCCCCGACCCCCCCCCCCCCCCACCCCCCCCCCCCCTCCCCACCACCTCCCACCCACCCCCCCCCCCCCCCCCCCCTCCCCCCCACCCCCCCCCCCCCCCCCCCCCCACCCCCCCCCCCCCCCTCCCCACCTCCCCCCCCCCCCCCCCCCCCCCCCCCCCCACCTACCCACCCTCCCAACCCACCACCCCCAGCCCCCCCCCCCCCACCCCCCCCCCCCCACACCCGCCCCTCCCACCCCCCCCCCCCCCCCCCTCCTCTCCCCCACCCACCCCCCCCCACCCACCCCCCCCCCCGCCACCCCCCCCCCCACCCCCCCCCCCCCCCCCCCCCCCCCCCACAACTCACCCCCCCCCCCCCCACTCCCCCCCACCCCCCCCCTCCGCCACCCAACCCCCCTCTCCCGCCCCCCGCCCCCCCCCCCCCCCCCCCCCCCCCCCGCCCCCCCCCCCCCCCCCCCCCCCCCGCTCCACCCCCCCCCCCCCCCCCACCCCCCTCCACGCCCCCCCCCCCCCCACCCCCACGCCCCCCCCCCTTCCCGCCCCCCCCCCACGCACCCCTCCCCCCCCTCCCCACCCCCCACTCCTCCACCAAACCCCCCCCCCACTCCCCCCCCCCCCCCACCCCCCCCCCCCCCCCCCCCTCGCCCCCCCCCCCCGTCCCCCACCCCCCCCCCCACACCCCTCGCCCCCCCCCCCCCGCCCCCCGCCCCCCCCCCCACCCCACCTCCCCCACACCCCCAAACCCCCCCCTCCCCTCCCCCCAGCCCCCCACCCCCCGCCCTCCCCCCCCGCACCCTCCCCCCCCACCCCCCCCCCCTACCCACCCCCCCCCCCCCCTCCCCCCCCTTAACGCCCCCCCCCCCCCCCCCCCCCCCCCCCCCCCCTCCACCCCCCTCCCCCCCCCACCCCACCCCCACCTCCCCTCCACCCCTCCCCTAACCCACCACCCCCCCCCCCCACCCACCCGCCCCCCCCCCCCCCCCCCCCACCTCCCCCCCCCCCCACCCCCACCCCCCCCCCCCCCCCCCCCTCCCGCCCCTCCCCCCCCCCCCCCCCCACCGCCCACCCCCCCCCAACTCCCCCCCCACCCACCCCCCCCCACTCAGCCCGCCCACCCCCCCCCCCCCCTCACCCCCCCACCCCCCATCCCCCCCCCCCACCCCCCCCCCCCCCCCCCCACCAGCCCCCCCCCCCCCCACCCCCCCCCCACCCCCCCCCCCCCCCCGCACCTGCCCCCTCCAATCCCACCCCCCGACCCCCCCCTCCCCCCCCCCCCTCCCCCAGCCCACGCACCCCAGCACCCCCCCCCCCCCCCCCGCCCCCTCCCCACCCCGTCCCCCCCCCCCAACGCCCCCCCCCCCCCGCCCGTCCCCCCCCCCCCCCTCCCCTCCCCCCTCCCCCCCGCCCCCCCCCCCACCCTTCCCACCCCCCTTCCCCCGGCCCCCCACCCACCCCCCCCCCCCCCCACCCCCCCCGCTCCCCCTCCCACCCCCCCACCCCCCCCCCCCCCCCCCCGCCCCCCACGCCAATGGAGGTGTGTTAATAAGAACCGCCCCCCCCCACGCACGGAACGACCCCACACCCACCCCTAAAACCCGGGAACAAAGTACAACCCCTCCATCCCATACCCCCCAACCACAGCCCCCAGTATAATCCTACTCCACCCCCCCCCGAGACAACCAATCTCATTCACCCCCGACCCCAGACCGCCCTACCTCACACCGATGCATCCCCGTATGTATCTACCCCACTGATTGACTCCCGAACGCCCACCATAGCTGCCTACCACTTCCAGGATACCTATCCCAGCAACGGGTTACCCCCCTGTCAAAAACTCTAGTCTGGCAACGCGAGTGCAACCGGGACAGCCCGCCCACCGACTAACCACCGGTCCAACTCGGTTTCTCTCGTTTTTGGGTATTCAGTATTTGTCAGAGTCCGTTTATGTGACCCGACGGCTCCCCCCTAATACTACTACATCTTAATTTGTTCATTTTCTATTCAAAGAATTGCTTGTTGTATCCGAAAATTTATGTTAATCTCTTTGTTTTAATTGATGTAGAAATCTATATACAAGCGCCCACCTACCAGATTTGAGCTATTTTTGCATACTCAATACAAGCAAACTTTTATTATAGAGATGTCAAAAACAATCAACGTAAGTCCTTATTACTAGATCACTAATGTGTAATTTTTTGTGTTATTGTTGTTAATTTTGTAGTCACTCATGATTAGATGTACACAATTATAGGAGAACATGTTGCGTCTAAGCCAAGACAAAAAGGATTAATTCAAAATCTACAAAACTCAAAAGCTCACGTTGATGAATGAACAAGTGGTGCAAAAAGAAGGAACGTCTATAGTGTTGGGTCAAAAAGAGTTGATTATTATTCAAATGTTAGAAATAGAGCAACTACAACCTCCTAGCTAGATGAAGGGTGGGAGAGAAACTTAACAAGAAAAATCAACACAATAACCAAACTCTAAAGATGGTGTGCAATCATATCAATATAGGATTTCCATATTATGACACTGATATTAATGGAGGAGATGCTCATTAAGATCTAAACACTAGTCATTCTCAAGCACCTAGAAGTGAGGAGGATGGCCATAATACCCCTATGTAGAACTTGAGTTGATAAGTTTTCTCAATCTCTATATTATTTTCTTATAGATATATGTAAATATGTTTTTTCTTATAATTTACTATATTTTCTTTAAGACATATTTAGGATGACTGTTGTTTTCATTTAGGAGACTTGATATGTATGTTATGTTTGAATAATTTTTTATAATAGCATGTTTTCTGTTATACGAGACCTTTTGTGTTTGGTGTATGCTTTTTATAATACAAGTTTCGTTGCAACTTACAAATTAAAAAATATAAATTTTAGAAAACTGTACCCATAGATTTACCAATGAAGTATTTGTTTTTAATTGTGAATGTGTAGCCACGGTTTACCCATAAAACCATTGTCACTTTAGACACGAATTTACTCATGAAAGAAATAATACTAAAAAGTAGGTCATTTTACCCATGACTTTTACACACGACAAATAGTGTGAAAGTTTACCCATGTATTATGGTGGGAAACTTACCCACGTATCTTGTGTCGACTTTTACACACGAAATAACTTTGTGGGCAATGTTACACACAAATCACCCACGGGTATGTCTATGGGTATTCTCATGGTGAGTTAAAAGAATCCCATAAAACTTCACCCACGAACACAACTCAATCACCCACCTAAAATGATGTGGGTAAATTTACCCATAGAGTGTAAATGGCGTGGGAAATCAATTAGCCTCGGAGGTTTTACCCATATTCATATGGTCGTGGGTAGTCCGTGGGTATTACTCAGTTACCCATGAAAATATGGCTTTTACCCACAAATTATGTCCGTGACTATTCGCCTGAATTCTTGTAGTGATACAATCATAATATAAACAATAACTACGAAATATAAAAGATAAGATAAGAGTAAAGAGATAGAACAATTAAACCACAACACCAAGAACTATAGTGGTTCAGCTATGAAGCTCTTCTTCGCCCTACTCCCCTCCCCAAATATCCGCCTTGAGATTTCACTATGTCAACAAGCTCCCTTCATGCGGAGAAAACTGTTACACTTTGCTTATACCAATTTCCGACACTAGTCTAGATGTCGAGTCCTAATTTTAGCTAGAACCAATCTACCACTTTAGAAGTGTATTTTGAGGACTAAAATACTAACCGACACACATACAATACTTTCGGACTTATACACTATCCGAATCTACACAGCTACACAAGAATGAGAAGAAAGAGATCGGATCTAGAAGAAGATCATAACAAAGGTTATGTATAAACACAAAACAAAGCAACTAGACAACAACACTGTTTCGTTGTGAATATGAGTGTTCTTCTCTTGCACTTGAGGAAAGAAAGAATGGATTACTTGTTAAACAAGATTAATCAAGTTTATGATCAAAGATTAAGAGAGATGCAAAGAAATGTAGAGAGAGATTTAAAATAGAAATGAATGTGTGCAAAAAGGTTAGAAAATAGCTAAAAATATTCCACTATTTATAGACAGGGGGAGGGACATCATACCTGGGAATGGTCCCTTAAATATGGGATGGTCCCAGATATATTAGGGAACGCCGCCCCCCCCCCCCCTAAGAATAGGTCGTCCTAGGTAGACCCTCCCTTTCTTGTCTTTTACACTGTGTTCTCTAGTTTTTTTTAAAGAAAGGAAAGGAACATGAAGGAAAACATAAATAAATGGTGTTCTTAAGTTTTTTGTGAAAGGGAGGGAAGGAGGAGGAGAAGGGGAAAGGAAGGGACCTCAATGTATTTTGTTCTAAAACATGATCCGTCCAAAATTGGGGGCAAGGTGAGGAAATAGTTATGTAGCAGTTAAATTTTTTACAAAATTACAAATTTAACCCTATTGACCTAACCTCTTCTTTCTACTACACTTCATAATATACATCGCACATGCTTTGACTTTTTCAAGAAAATTAGTATTCGTTTTTTAATCTATGCTTCATCTCAGAAACATGATAGTAATGTTTGGTTATGCTCACTTTATTAATTTTGTTAAAATATAATAGCTTTTGAATCTAAGGTGTAAATCATCATATACCAGTAGTTTCTTTGCGAGTAAAAAGGCAAACCATGATTGTTGGTTTCACAAAGCCAATTGTTTATTATTATTTCCATCAAATGAATTTCTATACATTATTCTTATAAATTTATGCTTTATGAATTAAACATTCCCCAAAAATTGTGTAAGACATTCGTTTGTGTATTTATTCCTGAAAGGGTATATATGTAAATATTATCTCCTTTATTTTTTCTTTTCCATATTACTGGAGAACAAAAAATACAGTAGCAACTTTCTTATATCATACTCTTTCCCCTTCTTTACCGTATCTACCATACATTTTATTTCTTTAAAAAATAACTTGAAACACAGCGTTAGTGGGAAAATGTTTTTCTGGTTAAGGTGGGATCTTTTTAGAGGAAAAACCAGATTTCAAATTATTATTGAATAAAATATTTCTTTTAATTACAAAAATATTTTGTCTAATTTATTTTTGTAAAAAGGTTTTGTTACATTTGTATAAATGTAAGGTTTAACACAAGAAAGTATATCTTTGATCACTAAACAAGTTTAATGATTTGTTTGTACATACCTTAAGTGATTTTTGTCAAAATGGAAATTTACGACTAATAACTTGTGTACGTTTTAATTTTACCCGTAGAAGGGTTTTACAATTTTGTCATTATCAAACGTAGAGAGGTCGAAAAATATAAATAACGTTTTTAGACATTATTTGTATTAGCAGCATGGATGCCCCCACCAAGATACGAAGCTCGGCAACACACATTCAAGCCAATGTTTAACTATTCTAACATGGTAAACCTAAAACCAGATTTGGAGACTTTAAAGTGGCTCAAAAGAGTATTGCCTAAAACATGGCTCAGATCTGCAAACATAAAAGTGACACCAAACATCGTCTATGACGGCAACCGCAACCCACGGTGGCCACCTTGTCAAAGTGACAGAAATCGATGCACATTACCTTCTCTAAAGCAAATGCACAAAAAAATAAAAAATCATCGCTACAAAGAATCAGGCGGCGTTTCAATCGTGCTGGGCTCCTGCGACCTAAGCCGCAAAATAATATTGCAATAAATACATACTCATTCACAACATACGATCGAGTTTTCCAGAGTATGATCTGACACATACAACACAACACCATAGTAAGGTAGAAAATATCATGAGCTCAACATATGGAATTACTTAGATATACAGCCAGAGAAGCAACAACAAACATCGTTAAAAAGGCCCAGACCATTTATCAGCCCCTAAGCCCAAACGTAAGAGCACATCACTATTCAAAGGTGGCCTTTTCCACAAACGCAATTGTTGTAGACCCCCCGCCATGGCTGCAACCATAAAACAGTCATGGCTTCCCCGCTAAGATACAAAAATCGTTAACACACATTCAAGCCGATGTTTATCAGTTGCAAGTAGGGCTGTAAACTAACCGGACGAACACGAACGGAGCCTTGTTGTTCGTTCATATAATTTTAACCGAACAAATAAACGAATACGATCGCTTAAACAAACGAATTTTCTAGTTCATGTTCGTTTAGTAAGACAAAAAGTTGTTAATGTTTGTTTATGTTCGTTCATTAAAAAAACTAAACGAACCTTAAACGAACATAAATGAACAAAGAAAAAACATAAAATAATATAAAATTAAGCGTAATATTATGTTTTATAAGTGTTGTTTTATTTAAACATACCAGATTTAATAGTATACAATTAAAAGATATGATATACGAACATAAACATATAATTGAAAATAAACATTTATAAATGACCGAACGAATGTGACTTGTGTTCATGTTCGTTAATAAACGCCTAATCGGACATTCACGAACATAAACGAACGAATGTGACTTGTGTTCATGTTCATTCATACAAATAAACAAAAGTAAAAAATAATGTTCATGTTTGTTCATTTAATAAATTAACGAACCTGAACGAACTTTTTATCGACCGATTCATGAAATGTTCACTGAACATTCAGTTCGTTTACAGCTCTAGTTGCAAGATGGTAAACCCAAAAGTCCAAATCACATTTGGAAACTTTTAATTGGCATAGAAGAGTAATGCATATAATTGTTTAAATTAATTTTCAAGTTTAATATTTATAAAACACGTCTACCTATGGTCTACAACGTACTAACAGGCAGAGAACCCGGTCGTGTATAGTGTAGGTTTGGTAAATCAGAGGTCGTCCTAAGAGCTAAGTATTTTAGTTTTAATTTGAATTTGCCACAGGTTAAAATGGTTTGAATTGATTTTTGAAAGATTGAAAGTAAATAAAATGCAAAATTGAAATACGATGATTAATCAGGGAGAAAAATGTACTAGCCTAGTTACTCCTTTGTTACAGTTAAAATGATGTTTCCTAGTGCAATGTATATGTTACCGTTTTTTGGTTTGTAACAAAAAAAAAAAAAAAAATATTTTTTTAAGGGTTTTTGGGTTCCTAATATCAACAGGCCTGAATTAACATCGAAACCTGTCCTATATATACTACGATCTCAATCTCTTGTAGATCACGAAAGTTTGGTATCAAGACTATAGTGATTAACCCCCAACTATTCTAAAGACCTGTCTAATGCTGATAATCCCACTTCTCGGTTATTAAACCCTCTAGGGAGAGTTTTCCCAAACTTTATAAGTGTCTAACTTACTGTAGGCGGAGGTTTGGGCAATCCCTACACTAAGGACAGTTGTAAACCAATCCCTAGTACCCTGATAACCCTTAATTCAACAAGTAAGCCTAATATAAAGCCTTAGAGTATCTACACTACCCTCAACACTACCAAAATTTGGGGATCATGCAACAAGCAATTAGGATATCCATAAAAACGATAATTCAACAGGAAACAATCATCTAACTATAAGAATATCATAACAAGCTCAGCCTTAAGAGGTGGTTTAGCCACTTATACTACTGATAACATAAGAAATAATAAAGGAGATCTTGGATTGAATAAACATTATAATCTTACAAAACTGAATGATGAGTGTTTAATATAAATAATGAATTAAAGAGCGATTTCTCCCTTGGACTGATGAATGTAGTTGAATTCTTTCTCCTATAGAAGTCCTAGATGATCTCTAAGAACTTCCTTCAGTGAGTGATACGAATGTGCAGCATTTGGGCCTCTATTTATAATTTACGAACCAACTACGGCGTAGTTGTAAGTGTGGAACTACGCCTTAGTTCTTTGACTCAGCAATTCCTTTAATAGTAATTTTCAACTATGGCGTAATTGTAAGGGTGAACTACGTCGTAGTTATGCCTAGACAAGTATCTCTTTGATGACTCTTGGTAACTACCGCATAGCAAAATAGATGGGCTACGCCATAGTTTCTTCTATGTCATGTTTTTTTTTTTTTTTTTTTTTTTTTTTTTTTTTTTTTTGTTTTTTTTTTTCAATCTGGAACTACGACGTATTCAAACGGGCAAACTTTGCCATAGTTTTTCTCCTAGAGTCCGTACTTGGTGCATTTTTGTCATTCATCGATCCAATTCCTGTGTCATTTCGTCCATGGCTCACAATTTCCTACAAGTGAAATATAAAGCAACTAAGTATACATTTCAATAAGAATTATAACAGTTATGATCATTTCAAGAGGGATTTTGACACATAAACGTATAAACTATTTGACGTTATCAAATATCCTCCCACTTGACTTCTACGTGTCCTCAAGTAGACTCATTAGAATAATTTCTAAAAAGATATCTCCCAAATTAACTAGGGAGATATGAATTTACAAACTACTTATGCTAGAAAATACCAAAGTCGAACACCTCAAAAAAGGGGATCAAAATCACTCAACTCTTACTAGTCTAAGTGTTTTATTTCAGGGTGATCACTCAATAGCACAATCATAACATGTATTCTATCATAAGCTTGAAAAGTATACAAAACTAAACCAACTAGAGTTACAGTCTAAACAGCTCTTAAAGGCAACGTGGGTGACATACACAGGTTTAAACAAGTGAATTATTCTAGCTGATACCAATGCTCTATAAAAAGCAACATAACCACACATGCTCGTTCAAATCCATAAACGAGACACATGTGATTGCTCAAATCCTTAACTCGCGCAAGTTAAAGGCTAAAATTATTAAAGGGTAAGATAAGACATGGGATGAACATTTAATTGGTGATAAACAAAATAAACACAAAACAAGTAGTCCACAATCCATGGTTTCGTCATCACTGGCCACTATCCTTCCATTAGCTTGAACTTCAAGGTTCGAAAATCTGATCTTCTATAATAACGGGCTAGTGTCGGTGATATAGATGTAACATTCTACAATTTGGTAAAGCAGACGCATACTAGCCCAACCTTTAGTAAATTAGTTGGTTTATAAACGTACTAAATCGAAACCTTCAACACGCATCAGATGAAACAAGTTGGCCTTATTTGAGATAACCAACACAAAATAAAATGAGATAACGCTACATAAGTTTGGAATGAAGTACTTTAGCTAATCCATCTCTTTTTTTTTTTTTTTTTATTAATAATACATGATAGAAACTTCTGTAGCATGTAACAATGATAAACATCCCTCCACTTGAGATAAGCAGTATCGAAAGTAATAGTGATAACGAGGGTCTTCATCGATTGAAATGATAGGTCTCCCACGAAAGCAAAATTCCTAAACCCATTCACCCGAACCATAGATTTCAAGCAGCCAGCAACTCCTCAACGGTGAATTAATAGACTACAGGGTAGGCTAAGGTGCAATGGTGTAACAAAACATACAAAATTCGGGTTAAAACAAGGATTGGCTAAACATGTTGTTCTAGTGGTATCTTGCATTGAAAGTGAGTGCAACAAAGGGTTTTAACACGGGAGGTCAACAAGTCGGTGTAACAAGTTGATAAAAGCACAAAGTAATACACATATGGGCTAATTTTTTTGGTGTAAATCCTATAATGTTACCTTCTCAAACTATTTATCCTTGTCATTTAATTAGCTCTTGTAATGATGTACAGGCCAAGTTCTAAAGTCCACAATACTACCGGCACACTCATATTTGGTGGATTTATGTAATAATATATGAAAATAGAAATGTCAAGCAAACCTCACCAATGGAAATAAAGGGTAAATTGTGCTCGGCAAAGATCTATTCTAGTTCAGTAACAAAATATGTCACAACCCGTAAATTTCAGGTCAATATTTTAAACTATTCCGATCATTATTTTTGACTTTTATCCGTTTCATTTGAATTTGACGTAAAACCGGGAAGTTAACCCGTGTAAATCTAAAAAACGTCATCAGACGCGTTCCGGCTTTTGACTTCGATTAATTTACATGTTATATGTATTAATTTATCATATTAAAGTGTTACGTATGTCACGTTCACATTCGTTGTGCAATTTTTACATTTTTCACGTACGCTTTACGGTTTTATCATTTTACGTCAAACGGAAACCCGGAAACCTACCACCTTTGCATGTAAACCCGAGTTAACATTCATTACGTATTATAACATCAAAATTTTCATTCACCCTCCCCCTCTTGGTCAAATTTGGACTCCTAAACCCCAAACCAAAACACCTTGAGTCCTAAATTAATTCAAGAGCATCTTATTTTGAAAGTCCCATGCATGTACAAGATAGTTACACATAAGAAGGTCATTCTCATGCACAAAACCTTAAGCTAGACATAAACATGTGATCTCTTGGTCACATGCTTTCCTTTGATTTAAAATTCAAAACCAAGACTCGTTACTTGAACCTTTGCTAGAAAAATGGTGTGGTCGAGATGATGGGGAGTGGGGGGTGTGGGTGAAGAGTGAGGTGGGGGGGGGGGGTGGTTGTGTGTGGAGAGGCCCTCGTTGCTTTCATCTAACCGAACCCACAAGACCATTGGGTGAAACTGGTCAAATTTTTGCTTGCTATGGTTCCTATAATGATCTCAAAACCTAGCTCACTCCATATAAATACAATATCAAATAACACCCATATCCACAACTTAGGGTTTCATATCATTTCTAAGTCTCCAAAAAATTCTTTTCTCTCCTTCTTGCTTCTTGAAGCTCACGGCCAAAAACACCCCTTTAGGGCTTCTATTTTCTTGGATTTCTTGCAAGATCCAAGCATACTAGGTTGATATTTAAGGTTTTCTAAGGTGGTTGCAAGAGTTTTATCTTTGATTTCAAGGGTGTATTTCAAGATCTATAAATTAGGGTTTGATTATTATTTGGGGTTTTTTCAAGATCCAAGTCTTCCATCTTCATTTCTTATATTTCTTGAGCTTGTTCTTCATCTTGTAAGCTTACTTTGAAACTTATACTTTCATTTCTACTTTTATTCTATATTTACTTATGTTCTTGCATAGATCTATAAAGTCCTATGGTGTTTGTGTTGATTTTTCAAAAAGAAATGAAATGGGTATGTTAAGTAAGGAAACTTTTATGAAACTTTTATGCAAATATTGTGTTTAGGATTTAAGTGAAGTGATTAGTGTGTTGAAATATTAATGGGGATGAGATTAGACTAGATATAAGTGTGGTTTTTGTTGTGGATAAGTTGTGAATGGAGATTAGGATAGATTAGGCACTATTGTGAAGTTTGGTGGGATTTTTGGAAGCATTATACGAAAAATGATGTTGGTGATCGTTTTTTATTTTTAGGTTTTCCGGACGGAGTGGTTGTTGGGCTTAAGAATATTTTAAATATGCGAGAAGGTAGTTTTTGGAAGGCTCGTTTCGAGTAGATATATTTTCATATAATGCACACTAAAACTGGACTTAAAACGGTCAAGTTATAGCCAAATGAAACTTGAAACATTTTTTGGCAAAATAAATAAAGGGCTCTGTGAATAGTAAAATATTTTCGGACAACTTTCGGGATAAATAGACTTTAAAACAATAGCGAAAGCATAACAGTTTAACATATAGTAACACATAAATATTAATTAGGATCATTAGAAACGTCGTTAACATATTTTAGGGAAAGCGTTAAGATTTCTAAAAATAGTAAGTTTAGTAAATATTAGCAAGGTAGACATAGAAGTTAAACGTTTAGGTTGTTTTTTTTTTTTGTTTCCCTTTTAAGGAAATATGGATTAAGCATATATAGGGGACGGTATTAACGTCCCAAAACTAACAACTTTCCTAAAATAGAAACTTACTAAAAATGGTAATTTTTGGTTAAACGCCGAAACTTAACGAAAAACTCTATAATTTTATTTAGTCACGTTTTGTTAATTAAGTCAAAGCATAAACACTCATGGATGACTTTTTCTCTTATAAACGATTCATACAAGTTTCGTATACTTTCCGTCTTTCTAAGACGCGTCATTGATTTAGGTCGCAAGTAGGACCTCTTGGCATTAAATCTCTTCGTTGATATTTATCTCACCATTTGCTAAAGGTGAGTTCATAGCCCCACGTTTTACTATCTTTACTTTACTACTTTGGAGTGAGAAACATTGCTTGTTTTTAAACTATGGACACAGTTACTTTACGTTGCCTTTTCCTGATTACGTGTTGCCTAAGTTGTGAATAGACCACTAATGCCCGAACTATCATGAACCATTAATTTCTTGACCGAAGGACCGGTTGAGTGAGCGCGAATGTTATAAATAGATCTATTGGGACTAATTATCCATATCCGGGTAAGTAGCGCTTACTAGATTCGGGAGACACGAACAAATGGATATATACCATGTCGGATTTCACTAGGTGATCTTGGTTACATACCTCTAGGGCAATTAATATCTTGTTTGGCATATAATATGCTGCATCGAATTGAGCCTCGGTGTCATGAGCTTAGCGCAACAGTAAATACTTTTTATGTGAAGTTGTATCTGTTATAACTGTCATGTGCGTACTGTGAACTTGTGGTCTACTATTAATACTAAATTCAAATCTATGAATTCACCAACTTTATGTTGACTTTTTAGCATGTTTTTCTCAGGTGCTTAGTTGTGGATGTCTTTGCTTGCTTTATGGTGTTGCCTTGCATTGGACCGATTTTCAAGAAATATTATCTACCATGTAAACATCGTTGTCAAACTTTAAAACTTTTAATCGCTTCCGCATATTATCTTTGAACCTATGTAAAACTTTAACTATTTTTATTAATGCAACGATGTTGTATTTTTAAACGTACCTTTAGAGGTCGTTCTTTGTATCTTGTGTGATGTATATTATGACGTCACGCCCCCGGACACGTGTTTCCGTCCAGGCCTCGTTTGGGGGTGTGACAGATTTGTATACAGAGCCAAGGTTATAGAGAACCAGGTAGTATATAGGTCTGGTCTATAACTAGTATCTGATCCTATGTGTTCTTACCTGCTTACATATATATCTAATAGTAATAGTGTATTATATATATATATATATGTATATAGACAAGCGTTCATTTAAGAAGGCTAATTTTTGTAAGAAGGAAAGAAGGGATTTTAGCCCTCCATCCGCCCCTCCTTTTTTAAAACTAATGGCTTAGATTAGATTAAAATTTGCACTAATTTTACACTAAAAAAGCGGAGGGACCATTTTGTAATTTCACATCCAAAAAACCATAGGGGTCTCATTGAAAACCCGTCATTTGTTGCATACCCCCAAAATTAAATTGCATTTCTCTCTCTCATCATCCGATTCACACACAAAAACAGACACAAGTATCGATTTCTCTCCCTCTCAATCTTCAATCATCATTAACCTCCAATCAGTAAGACAAACACCACCATCGCCATCGTTATCCGCCATTGAAACACCTTCGAACTGAGCTCGATCATCTTCTTCAACATGCTCATTAGATCCTCCATCACACCAGCAGGTCTTCATCCATCTGTGAAGAAAATCGCAATTCGAAGGTTATTAGGTCCAAATTGGTCCACAAAAAGGTCAAATTTTCACTGAAATGTTTGTATTCGGTGTTAAATTACTGAATTGTTAGCAATGTGAGTTACTTTAATGCATCAGGATTCAATTTTTTATACGAGTTGTGTTTTGCCTTTTTATGTGATGATAGCTCTTTTTATCTGTTTATTTTGCAAACATGAGTATGGTGAAAGCTCTAATTTAATTTCTGGTTCATTGCACTTTTTGATAGGTTGTGAAATTAGGCTTTTAGTTTTTGTCAGGTCACGTGCTTTTGAATGAATTTCCGGCGTTGACTGCAGCGTCCGGTTAGGAGATATTGATGTTCATATGTGAAAATTTTATAAAAGATTATTTTATCGAGGATTGATGCTTTGGTCTAGTCGCGTTCTATTTATGTTTTGTAGGAATATCTTCGCGAGTGAAAATTTTATAAAAGATTATTTTAGTTATATTATAATGTTATTCATTGTAAGCAGTAGTGATCATGCTCTCATATTTAGCATGATTGCTTTTATAAATCCTTAGCTCTTTTTAAGAATAATAGAGATCATGTTTATAATGGATCTTCGCTGCGTGAAAGTTAGTATTAAGAGCTCTTCAGCATGAATATTATAGGAGATTTTCTTCGCGCGTAAAATATAGGTGAATTTTATCTTCACCCATGTAAAATATAGGTGATTATTTTTCTTACTATGGAAAATATAGGAGATATTCTTCTTCACGAGTGAAAATATAGAAGTGAAGAAAAATATATCCTTTACTCGCTTGTTCATACAATTTATTTGTTGGCCGTGTTTCCAAAGCCACACCCTTTACTTGCTTTTAAGAAGTGTACACACGTCCTTAGTTTTTTGATAAATATATAAGGTTAACCAAATATGACTTGTGATTTAGTTTTCAATTAGACAATTATATAGGTAAACGTCCTCACTAAGCATATTTACAAGTATGATGATCTCAGTTCGAGTTTTGATATAAATTATATGACACTTAGAGGCATGGCTGTGTTCCTGAATATGTAAGAAATAATTAGATGTAGCAAAATGTGGCGTGTCCTCATACGCATGAAGGTTGGTTTTAGGACTCTCACGTTATTCCTTTGTAAAGAAATTTTTTGAGAGATAATCTGATAGTTACTTAACATTTAAGTTTCAATCGGTAAGGAACTTTTAGTCTTAGCCACGATGGAGTAATGAAATATGGTGCTTTTTTATAATGGGGTTAATAGACAAAGAAGTTACTATACTTTCCAAAAAAGTTTGCCTAAGTTACTCAACTTTTATTTTGTTCACCTAGGTTACTGAACTTTTGATAAACATAGACCCCCATAATTTCAAATGTTAATCCGAGTAACCTGGACGAATATTTTAGGTAATTAAGTAACAAAAAATGCATGTTTTTTACAAGTTCAAAGATTTTACCGTATATTTTTGCAAAGTTGAGTAACCACCAAATGTCATGTTTCATAGTTTGAAGTAACCTAAGTGAAACAAAATGAAAGTTTAGTAAACTTAGAGCGAAACTTTGGGTGAAAGTATAGTAACTTGTTTGATATAATAACCCTTTATAATGAGTACTAAATGTTCGATGAAGTCCTGACAATATGTGAATACACAAGTATTGAGAAATCTGTGAACATTATTGCGCTTATTGTTGACTTTTATTTAGCAGATCTTAATTGTATTTGCGTTTATGCTTTCTTATTTACATGTAGATGTGTTTCTAATACAATGTATACAGTGAACAAGGAGATTAGAATCTTTCGATTGAAGATCAATCTTCAACTTAAAATATATTATTTACCCTCCCTTGTTGCAGTGATAATGTTATGTGCTAAGTGTTGTTCTTAGTGTAAGTTCGAGTTAAGTTTAATTTGATAATATTTTCCACATAAGTTTGGATGCAGTACGAGTTTCTAATAAGAATACATAGTGTTATAGAGTTTTGTAAACAAGGATCTGGAATGGTTTTGTCAAGTGTCATGCTCTGTTGCTAAATATGAATACCATTTTTTTCTTGAACAATAGTTGCAATATAATGGAATATGTGTTCCTTCACCAAGGCTTGAAACATGACTAATGAGAATCAGAGTTTCTCGTTTATGACGTGATATCTGAAAACTTTGACACATTCAAGGCTGAATGGCCTGACTCATTTTAGATCTGGTTAATTTCTGTTATTGATATTGTGACATGAGTAGATAATCACATATCATGATAAGCAGCTTAATTCAGTTAAGCTTTAATCTACTTCTCTAGATCGTATTATATTGGACCCAAATAAGAAAAGAATGCCAATTTAAAAGCCATAAACACTTGAGCGTGCTTCAGGAGACTGTTTAGATTAAAAACCATTATCAATCCTCTGACCCATTTCCTTTTACTAGTTTTCCAAGCATGTTAACCCAAAATGACCCATCTTATTAACACAAAAAGTGTTTCATTATGCAGATGTATCTTAAGTTAACTCAAATGCAACTTTGTGTCGCTATTATCATTGCCACCTTCCAGTTTAGTCTCTAATAAAGTTTATGGGGTGGGAGATGTTATGAAAGGAGACTGAAATGGCGATCAGGTATAATCATCCATTAATGTTCTTATTTCGATCTTATAGAGCGAGCGATGCGCGAGAGCGCGCGAGATGTGACTTCTCGGAGTAGAAGTATGGCGATCAGCTGTAGAAGGTTAAGTAACATGTTAAAGCGGATTCAGTTCAAAAAAGGGGGGGTAGCTTTGGATGCTGGATCGAGGAGATGATTTGTTATATCAGGAGTTGACATAACTCTCTGTATTGCGAATAAAATAATAACTTAATTTATTTGATATGGGAAGTGCTTTTAAAGGTGGTTAAATTTTTGGGCGTTAGGTTTGAGGTCAAAGGCACTGTGGGTCAGATGGTGAAGTTTTGTGCACAGCGTGAAGGTCGTGTGAGCTGCTGTTTTAAATATGAATACAAAATCTATCTTGTTTACAATACTTATCAGTCAAGAATGTTTAGGACAGAAATTAGGTCGGGTGCGTCACAAATGATACCAAAACTAATTGTTACAAACTAAATGATTAAATATTTGTAAAGAGAATGATTTTTAGAGTTGGGAATATGGGATGGTAAGTAACCCGTCAAAGCAGTTTTAGCCTATTTGACCCATTAAGAAAAATTTAGCCCCAAACCCCCTATCGAACTTGACAAGTCTATACTTATGCCACTAGAAGGGGCATGGTACAATATTAATAAGAGCATATACGTCTTTTATGCCACCTACTTGAATATTCTTGAAGACCCTTTTATTGTCCGGATCAGTGACGATGTTGTATATTGCATCCGGGGGAAAGCCCACATTCGCTTTTACATTTAGTTGGCAAAGAGACCCTTTGGGTACAATGAGCTAAAAGTTACCATCTGCAAGTTAGATAGATGCGGTAATGTTCGTGTTTGGGTTAATTGCTAAGTACCCGATTCAAGACAAACGTGTAATATCTGAGAACACTTTGAAAAGTAAATCATTGCCAAAACATCAAAAGTACGAGACTATTCTTACCTCAATACCAGGGGACTGACCATCATCCCACACGGGATTTTTCCTCCTAGCTTGCATTTGCTTTTCTAAGCTGAAATTTGCATCCTTCATATTGAACATATCACGGTTTTCTCCCTCTTTTTGTGTTGGTCTTTTAAACCTCGACTGAATCATATAAAATATAAAGCCTTAAATAGGACGTCGATCAGATAATCAAGTGGTTTTACCGAATTCAGAAGAGTGAATTGAACCTAAGATTCTGATTTTTTTCTAGGAAATTGTGATAAGAAGCCACGGACTGCTGGAAGATTTAAGCGTGGACGCTCTTTTATCTCAAGCATCGGGATGTTTTTCTAGATTTAATGGCTTATCTGCGCGTTGCCAAGGTGTTGGATTTAAATACGGTAAGTTCTTTAAATCGCTATTTTTTTATGTTATATGTATGTTTCTGTGGGTGCAAAAATGCTGAATGATACGTTACCATGGTAGATATGCTTATGGAACTTACAAGAAGAGAAAAGATAGCTGGAATAAGACCTGATGAAGATCTCGATATATTTATGAAAGTATGAGATGTTCATTAATCATGTATGCCTTCTTTAGCGGGCATGAGTATGCTGGACCGTTCTCTCTCTTTTCTAAATCAAGGGATTTGGAAATGCCCATGCCACCTCTGATTCTTTCACCTTTGTTATCACAGGACATCAGTTATACATTAGTTTTATTTCTTTTGTCCTTCTTAGGATTTCCACGTTCTTACATTTGATCTGTATTAAAATATTTTATCAAAGTCTGCCAAGTTAAACATTGCATATATAACGAAACTTTAACATATACGGAGTACTATTACTAATATGTGCCTTTTATGTCGATTAGGCCATGCAATGCTTCTCATGTACTCTCTGATCTTGTGAATGCACTTGAACCCCTGGCTCTTAAGCAACAGCGTGCCGTACAAATATCTCAACTTCCCTTGTCTTTGGAGGTTGCTATTGAAGAACCTGCTCTGCGCCAGGCTATAAGCAATTTGATTGAGGGTGCTTTATTGCGTACAAATGTAGGAGGAATGGTTGAGATCGTGTCAACCTCAGCTCCAGCTAGTAGTGCTCTTATCATAATTGACGACGATGGACCTGATATGCACTACATGGTGAGTTGACTCTCGGCTTGTACTCTTAATAGATAAAGTTGGAGGTGGCAACATGGGTGGGTCAAGTTGGATAAAGTTTTTCTGTCAAAATAGGTGGTTTTGGTGCGGGTCTGGTTTAAATGGTTTATATAATGTCGATCTCTCTATTTTCTAAGGCAAATTTTACATGAAAGGTAACATATTACTAAATTTTGCTTATGTGCGGTATTTACTACTATCTCAGTAGTCAAAAAGTAATGTTTAAGTTTTTTCTACCAATTGGTTCAGGGAGTCGGATTTTTTCAGATGATATGGTCTGGAAATGAAATGCCATAAGGAAAACTCTTTCCTGAATCGAAATGAAAAATAGGTCACACTATAAAAGGAGCTTTCTGGCCTGCAAAGTCAATGATGGTGACCGAAACATTTCTGAAATTCAAAAACATTGCACAGTTTTCCTATTAGAGCTTGGAAAGTGTACCACACAATTTTATTAAAAACTCACTACTTAAGAGTTTATAAAGCTCATGTAAAAGCTGTGTGATATTTCAAAATTAACATTTGCTAACGTAAGTAACATCTTGCAGGGTTACAACATAAAGCTCTGTGATAGCTCAAGGTGGTATCTGTTTGGAAGGTCATAGTATTTTGAGTTACAAAACTGGATCAAGGGGCTTGAGCGTATGCTCATCTTCCTTAAACTGAGAGGTAAGTAAACTTACCCCCTTTCTTAAAGTCACAACACATTGTTGCTATAGTGAACACATGTGCAGTTGAGTTGGTACAGCTGCAGTTAGCACCACACTTGCACTTGCCATCTTTCTCAGCTGCAGGAACCTCCATCACAATAGTCTCGACAGTACTGCAAAAATAATAAAAATTTATTAGTACTTTCTTTTGATAACCATAAACTAACTTAACCAATGGAATTACCTTTTCTGAGTCTCGACTAGGGTGACGTAATATCCGTTTCCTTTCTTGCTGCAATTCTAGTCTAACTTAGTTTGAAAATAGAAGTTCTAAACATAGAATTAGACTTGGCAAATTGACTGGTTGGGCATGTTGGGTAACGGGTCGGGTTGGGTTGACTAGAAACACCTTTTTGTCTGAATGTTATAACTTTTTACAACTATATTTTAGTTCAATAATAATATAATTTGTTTGAATAAAATTTTATTCCTCTTAAATTACACTTTGGACGACTTTCGACCCAATAATCTATGAATGGGTCCATTTGGATTGTGTTTTAATCTCAAACGGGTCAAAAAATATGAAGACAAAAAGGGAATAGGTCAAGTGGTTCAAATGAGTTGTATGTCATACAAGAACAGAAGGTAAATAAACATTAGACAAAACATACTTTGTAACTGATGCTTAGAATGATGTATATACACATGGTCATGGGTGACTTACGTGCATGTGCTCTTGTCATTACAGTCACAATTACTGCAGGAAGATATATTAAGTAATTTGAAGTAGCAAAGGGGAACTCCGAAGGGTTTGAAACTTAGATTTGCTATATTTATAAAGCTTGTGAATGGAATCTGCATGGCCATCCAATTATATGGTACTTTATCAGCATATATTCCTTGCATAATGAACTTTTATTTTGCAGACATTTGCATAAGATTGGTGGTCTTAAATTCCCGCTGTTTTCATTCTGGAATACTTGCAACATTGGATGGTTAACATGTGAGGCATTATCGTCTAAATCTTTTTATGGAGATGTTCCATTCACAACAACTCACTTCTCCAATTCTTATAGTTTATGTTCGCATTATGTTGTAGCCTACAGACATAATGCACTTACCAATATGTTGCCCATTCATCCTTAAATTTTGGAAATCTTAAGTAAATCCATTTTAATATTTTTTGCGCATAATGTGTTCTTCTGATTCCTCATTCTGTAGGCCTTTTTATCCATAGAAATGTACAACCTGGAAGATTTATACTACTGATCATCATCTAAGCACACATGTCTTCATCTCAATGAAGGAACCTACATCTAGTTGCGGCTTATAGCTCTCAATTGAATTAGGCAGTCTAGCAAATTTGTTTATACAAATTGATGTTTCGGGATGTTCCCGAATGGACTATAGGCCCAAAAGTTCTTTTTTTAGTTAACTCTACCAAGAACTAATTAATGTCATGCCATTAGACTATATCTTCTTTGTTTTGTGTTAAAAACTAGGTCATTGTGCGATATGTCTTCTTTCATCTGAAATTTTCTTCTTGGTGATTTGATCATTAACTACCAAATCTGGGTTGTTTTATAAATGTCTTCAGGAAACATCTCATCAACCACATGTAGACAATGTTGTTTTATTTAGAGAGCATTCCAACACCAAATGTGAAACATTTTTTGTGGTTGTCAATGTCGGTGAAAAGTACAAAATATCATGTTGTATCTTTATTTAAGAAAAAATTCAGGAGAAAGAACGCTATACTATGGATTTATAACAATTAGTTAAAAAAATTATTTAACACTAGTTAATTCAAACCTGAAAGTATATATTGAATATGTTAGAACACATGAATAAAATTCAAAAAAAAGTAACAAATAATTACAAAGTTAAAACACGTGAAAGAAGTCATGTTTGTTCGGAATTAGTGGTGTACAAAAAATGGGTTCATGAACCGAATCGGGAAAAAATCTGAAGCCGATTTTTTTTAAAACCGCTTTCTGAAACGGTCTCCCTCAAACTGAAACCTGCGATTACGGTAAGCCGGATTAAGAGAAATCGACCGGACCGATTTATAAACCGGTTAAACCCGGTTTTTTTGCGAACCGGTTAAGCATTTTCAATATGAAAAACCTGTTTTTAGCCGAATCGGTTTTAGTCAAAACCGGGTCATAGACCGGTTTTGACCAAAAAAAAAAACAAAAAGAAAAGAGACGAATAGAAGAAAGATAATATAAAAGACGAAAAGGGTTTAACCCCGGTGTTTCTGTTTTTATAAAAACCCGAAATGTTCACCTGTATTCAGGAATGGTTGCATCGTGAAAATTAACGTAATGAATGGGAAGAAATTGATGTTTTCCTATCTATTTTTTATACTGAAAAGAGCAAAAATAAAAGGAGTATTATGTTTAATAACGATTATTATAAGTTTTGTAAGAAAAATCTCACGCGTGCAAATTATAAGCAAATATTGAAGCTTTGATCTTACTAGCGTATATTTTATAATAAGAGATATTCATGTTTAATTGACAATTATTTAAGTTTTGTAAGAAGTAACATCCGCGTGCCAATTAAAGGCAATGATTGAAGCTTTGATCTTACATAGTATTTTTTTTAACTAGAAGCGCAAAAAGGAATATTAATGTTTAATAGTCGATAGTAAGTTTTGTGTGAATACATCAACGCTACAAAATATGATAATGATTAATGCTTTGATCTTACTATCGTATTTTTTATATGATAAGTTCAAAAATATGAGATATTAATGTTTGATAGACGATTATTTAAATTTTGTAAAAATATCTTCACGTGTGCAAATTATGAGCAAAGATTGAAGCTTTGATCTTACTAGCGTATTTTTTATACTATAAGTGCAAAAAATATGATATAGAATTTTTCAAGATGATTATTTTTATTTTATGTAAAATATCTTCAACAGCGAGCAAATGAGAGTGATGATGAAAGGCTTTGATCTTACTAAAGTATTTTTTTTATATTAGAAGTGCAAAAATACGAGATTTTGATATCCAATAGACGATTATTTAAGTTTTGTAAGAATATCTTCACGCATGTAAATTATGATCAAATATTGAAGCTTGATATTACTAGCATATTCTTTATACGAGAAGTGTAAAAATATGAGATATTCATGTTTAATAGACAATTATTTAAGTTTTTGTAAAAATATTCTTCACCGTGCAAAGTATAGCAAATATGAAGATTTGATCTAACTCTAGCCGCCGTTAATTTTTTTTTATTTTATTTATACATAAGTCAAATATATGAATATATTCATGTTAAAAGACATTATTTAAATTTTGAAATAATAAGCTACAGGCAGTGCAAATTATGAGAGATGATTGAACCTTAATCTACTAAGCGTATTTTAATAGTAATAATATTCAAAAAATATGATATATTGATGTTTAATAAACGATTATTTAAGTTTTGTAAGAATGTCTTCGTGCGTGCAAATTTTTGAGCAAGGGTTGAAGTCTTAACTTACTAGCGTATCGATATATTAGAAGTGAAAAAATAGGGGATATTGATGTTTAATAGACGATTATTTAGGTTTTATAAAAATATCTTCACACGTGCCAATTAATGAGAAATAGAGATTGAAACTTACTCATGTATTATTTTTATATTAGAAGTGCAAAAAGATGTTTAATAGATGATTATTTAAGTTCTGTAAGAATATCTTTACGCGTGCAAATTATGAGCAAAGATTGAAGTTTTAACCTTACTAGCATATTTATATATCAGAAGTGAAAAAATAGAAAATATTGATGTTTAATAGACGATTATTTAAGTTTTATAAAAATATCTTCACGTGTGCAAATTATGAGCAAGGATTAAAGCATTGATCTTACAAGTGGTTTGTTTAATATAAGTGCAAAAATAGGAGATATTGATTGTTGGGTTTTAGAAATTTCTACAACTTAGTGCTGCTACTTATACAAGTTACTACTGCGAGTTCTACTTAGTGTTGCTGGTGAAGAATGCTAAAGATTCAAGAAAATAGACTAAGTAGTTAGTACTATTAGTTATAAATAGTTAGTACTCCTAGTACATTGTTAGTAGTACTGCCAGTTAGAGTTAGTACTGTTAGTAGTAAGATAGTACTGCTAGTATATAATGGTTAGTACTGCTTAAGTGATATACATGAGATATATTAGGAATAGATATGCATGATCATTTAACGCATTTTGTTAGTCCATTAGAGTTTTCCTTGGTGTATAAAAGGAACCCTACGTCACTAGTTAGAAAAACATATAAGTTTCATACACAAGTTTCACAAATATTAATAGTTAGTAATCTGTAACCTAGCAAATTAATAGTAATCAAAGTTTTGTTTTATTCATTGTTCTTCTTAGCAATATAAGTTAGTTTCCGCCTAGCTTATATTGTTCATAGTCATTTTTTCTCTTGTAGTTAGTTTAGATCTATCCAAATTGGCTACCACCCTTAATAGGCTAGAAAGATCTATTAAGTCTGGGATCTACAAGTGGTATTAGAGCCTGTAGAGAAACTCTGAGTAAGAAGAACCAAAACACATCAGTTATAAATCTTTACCTTTCTGATCTATTCAATGGCAGGATTAGATGATGAAAATCCACCACCACTACCACCACCACCACAAACACCAACACAACAAGCCCCTCACACTGTGTCAACCATTAAACTTCCTATTCTGAAGAAAGGTGAGTATGACATTTGGGCCATGAAAATGGAACATTACTTGAGCCGTACAAACTATCCTATATGGGAAGTCATACAAAAAGGAAATTGTCCTGTAAGTGTCTCAACAAATACAAATGGATTAATAATGGTTCTGCCTCCTAAAACTACTGAAGAAATTTTAGCCAAAGAAAGAGAAAGAAAGGCAAGGACCACCTTGCTTATGGCTTTACCAGAAGACCATTTAGCAAAATTTCACAAGAAGACTGATGCTAAAGATATGTAGGATGCTATCAAATCCAGATTTGGTGGCAATGATGAATCAAAGAAGATGCAAAAATACATTTTAAAGCAACAATTTGAAGGCTTTTCTGTATCCATCTCAGAAGGACTGCACAAAGGTTATGACAGGTTTCAGAGTCTACTGAGTCAACTTGAGATTCATGGTGTAGGTGTCTCCACTAAAGATGCCAATCAGAAGTTGCTTAGGTCTTTACCTTCTTCCTGGTCCCAAGTATCCTTAGTCATGAGGACCAAACCAGGAGTGGACAGTCTTAGTTTTGATGATCTCTATAACAATCTTAGAGTCTTTGAGTATGATGTTAAAGACTCTACTCGATCATCTTCTAATGCACAGAATGTCGCCTTTGTTTCTTCTGAAAGCACTAGCAGTACTAATGATGTTAGTACTGCTTATGGTGTTTCTACTTCTTCTGGCTAAAACTCACAAAAGGAAAACTCTTCATCATACACTGATGAACTCATGTACTCTTTCTTTGCTAATCAATCCAGTGGTCCACAATTGGATCATGAGGATCTAGAGCAGCTTGATGAGTTTGATTTAGAATAGATGGACTTGAAATGGCAAGTAGCCATGATTTCAATGAGATTGAAGAAGTTTTACAAAAAGACAGGTAGAAGGCTATAGTTTGATGCCAAGGAACTAGTTGGCTTTGACAAGACAAAAGTTGAGTGCTTCAATTGCCAAAAAACAGAGCACTTTGCTAGAGAATGCAGATTAAAAGGAAATCAAGAAAGTAGAAGGAGAGATGCAGGGAACATTAGATATAGAGCAAAAGACAATGGGAGGAGACCTGGAAAACAGAAAGAACCTAAAGCTTTGGTAACTCTTGATGGGGAAGGAGTTGATTGGACTGGTCATGCAGAGGATGAGCAAGAGAACTTTGCTTTGATGGCTTACAGTAATTCAGGCTCAGACACTAAGGTAACATCTTGTTCAAAAGAATGTGTGGAATCATATGCTAAACTTAAAAAATTATATGATGAACAAAGGGAACAACTTGGTGATGCTAGTATAGAAATTCAAGCCTATACTCATGCTTTAAAAAAGGTAGAGGCTCAATTAGTTGCTCATCAAAAAAATCAACTTTGGTATGAGGAAAAGATTAGATTTATAAAAATTGATTTAGATGATAAAACTGGTGTGCTCACATATCATAAGAAACTAAGCTGTAAAAGAAAAAGAAGAATTAAAAACCAAACTTGAGAATTTTCAAAGTTATTCTTAAAATCTTAGTAAACTGTTAAATAGACAAATAAGTGCTAAGGACAAATCTGGGCTTGGGTATGGAGATCAAGTACATGAAGGTGTCTTAAGTTATGAAAATGAAGTTTTTTAAAATGTATTTGACAGTAGGTCAAGTGATGTAGAAGATAGTCCTGTGCATGATAGATTTGCAAATGTTGAAGGCATGCATGCAGTTCCCCCTCCAATGACAGGAAATTACATGCCTCCAGGACCTGATAGAGCAGTAGATGATTCTATGTACACATATGGTCCAAAATAGTCTAAAACTAGTATAGTAATTTTGACTATTGTGAGTCCAATTCTAGTGTAGAAACACTTGAATCTGTGCCTGAACCAGTTGTAGTGGAACCCAAAGTTATTAGTCAGCCTAAAGTTTGGTCTGATGCTCCTTTCATTGAGGAGTACGAGCCAGACAGTGATGATGATTATGTGATTCAACCTTCAAAAGAACAGGAAAAACCTAGTTTTGATTTTGTTAATACTGTTAATCATGTAAAAACTCCTAGGGAAACCGTTAAGAAAGTATTGCATTCATGGTTGGCAACCTGCTTGTACACAGCTGGACCTAAAATTAAGGATTAAAGGTGCAAAACTTGTGATAGAACTCATAATATTTTGTCCATCATAAAAAACGCACCAACCTTGGCGGTTTGTATTTTGATGTTTGGATCTGAGTAGTTTCAAGTTTTAGTGCGTTTGGAGGCGTTATAGTGGTTTTGGTTGATCTTTTTTACTTTCCATGGTGTTTATAGCATTTTGACGTCATTCACTAATGGTAAGCATCTTCTCTCCTTCTCCCTTATTTTTTTGGTTATGCACATTTAATTTTTAAGTTTTGTTTTCTATCAATACTTTTTGTAATAATGGGATCTAATTTTGACTCAAGATTATAAAAGAGGCATTATAAGGGGTTCGTTTTTTGGATACCATACATTGGTTAAAACATGTAGATAAAAACCATAAACTAAACCAAGATGGTTGTAGAGAGACACGAATTACAACAACCAAACATTAAAACATACAGCAACCAAACACAATAAAATGTAGTAGCCAAACACCGTAAAATTGCACAACGAAACAAAATAAACTGACAGTCACAATATACAAATTTAACTTGCAGCAGCTACAGACTCACAAACTCATAGAAAACTCACAGAATTATGCGCCACATAATGGTAAATATGTTTTCTAATAACAATTGGTTGGTAAAAAGCTCACATATGGTCCATAAATACAAGTAAAATGCATATAAACTATAAACAAGCAAGTAAACTTGTTGCAATAGTAAAAATGTGTTTGGGATTGTTTCTTGAATAAATAACGCATTCTTAAAATTATTCCATAATTTATTTGCTTAAGTAAGCTTTAATCTTAAACTATAATTATTTAAACAATATAAAAAAGTTAACATACCAAGTGACCTCTATATACTGATTCAATCTTGATGGCAGCCCATTTTTCCCTGCCATTAAATAAAGTACCCCTGTCGTCGCTAAAAAGTCTGACAACAGCCACCAAAGCTTGTGGGCTGGCCACAGCTGCGTCTGTTGCGGCTGTTGCGGTTGCCGCAATAGCAATAGCATGCTTATTTTGTTCTTTTTCCAGGGCAGACATGCATGACCTCATCCGAGTGGAATCATTTTCCACCGTCGCCCTTTGTGACGGATCCTTCATACATTTTCCAAAGCTCCATCTCTTCTTTCTTTTAGCATTACTCTTATCTATGTTTTCTTTGTCTTTCTTCATTCCTAATACCCCTCTAAACCACCTTGAAACTTTTCCCATATCTTTTTTCTTATGTAGATCAAATAAGATGCTATTTATGTGATTGTGTTTTTTTATATATGTGTCCTAAAGGAGAGTGATAGGGTTTTATAGCCACAAGGTTCTTCAATTGCCTTCATTAACCCCTTGACTCAAGCAATCAATCATTCAATGACAAAGGCAATCTGTGCAATTAAGCACAATCATACCATAAGTTCCATGCATCTAAATAAAAAAAACTTAAATTAATATTATGGTAAGGATTTTTATACAAATAACAAGGGAATATCTTGTCAATATATATAACTTTTGTTATATTTCTTAGTCCTTGAAATGGTAACTTGGGATAAATGGTAATGATTTTATTACTAATGCTAATTGACATTTAAAAAAAAGTTAATGCTAATTGACTTTGAAATAGTTTAGAAACTTTTAGGAGAAGCAAGGTTAAATGATTGCCTTAAATATGTGATTATTCTTACTATATATTTTATATTTCATTATATTATATATATTTTAAGGTATAGTTTGAACGGATCAATAATCAAGTATTACTTAGAATCCCTATACAAAACAATATGTACAGTTTCAACTTAGAGAACATTATTCCTACTGGAGGTTTAGCTTGTTTAATTGCAAAGGCAACAGTTGATGAATCTAACAAATGGCATAGGAGGTTGGGTCATGTTAACTTTAAAAACTTAAACAAACTAATCAAGGGAAACCTTGTAAGAGGTTTACCTTCTAAGATTTTTCAAAATGACCACACCTGTGTTGCTTGTCAAAAAGGAAAGCAACACAAGGCCTCTTGTAAGGCTAAATTAGTGAGCTTTATTAGTCAGCCCTTATAGCTTTTACATATGGACTTATTTGGACCCACATCTCTAAGGAGTATAAACCATAAGACTTATTGCCTTGTTATCACTGATGATTTTAGCAGGTTTAGTTTGGTGTTCTTTTAAAGAACTAAGGATGAAACTAGTAGAATCCTTAAGGACTTAATAAGACAAATTGAGAACCAATTAAATCAAAAAGTTAAAACTATTAGATGTGATAATGGTACAAAATTCAAGAACAGGGACATTATTGAATTATGTGGGTCAAAAGGGATCAAGAGGGAATACAGTAATGCCAGAACTCCACAACAAAATGGAGTTGCTAAGAGGAAAAACAGGACCCTAATTGAGACTGCTAGAACAATGCTAGCAGATTCATTTTTACCTAACACTTTTTAGGCTGAAGCAGTTAGTACTGCTTGTTATGTCCTTAATAGGGTATTAGTGACCAAGCCTCAAAACAAGACACCTTATGAACTTATAACTGGTAAAATACCAATCATAAGCTATATAAGACCTTTTGGGTGCCATGTGACCATCTTGAATACCATTGACCACCTGGGCAAGTTTGAAGAAAAGTCTGATGAAGGGTTTTTAGTTGGGTATTCTCTAAATAGCAAGGCTTTTAGGGTATACAATTTAGAAACCAAGAGGGTTGAAGAAAACCTGCATATAAACTTTTTAGAAAATAAACCTAATGTTGCAGGGAAAGGACCTACTTGGCTGTTTGATCTTGATTATTTAACTGATTCAATGAACTATCAGCCTGTTACTGCAAAGAATAAAGTTAACAAAACTACAAGTCCAAAAGAAGCTAATAATAGTGCAGGTACACAAGATAATAATGATGCAAGAAATTCTGAAATGGAGGCTGAACCTGCTCAAGAATACTTTGTACTACCATTATGGTCTTCTTATACTTCAACTATCAAGAGCTCAGAAGCAAAGAATGGAGGTGAAAAGCCTAATAGGGATATTGGTTCAAAGACAAATGAGGAGCCAGTAGATCAGGCACATCAAGTCTTTTTGGAGGAACTTGAAAGGCTTAAAAGACAAGAAAAGGAAGCTAATGATGCAGCTGAAACTCTTAGAAGGGAGTTTGTTCAAGATACTGAGGATTTGCTTCTTCAAGTAGGAGCTGCTAGAGCTAGCAGTACTAACTATGTTAATACTGCTAGCACACCCGTTAATACTGCTAGTCCTTCAGGAAATGAGCCCCACTACAACGTCACCGAGAAAACCCTATGGATGCTTGTCCTTTCTTCAAAATAAAACAACCGAACACGATTGTTCATGTATTGGAACGATCGGAAAAAAACAACAACCTTTGTTCGGTTTGTACTTTTCCAACCGATTCAGTTATACGCAAGGGGTAAGGAATGACTTTGCAATGCCATGATAAATAACGATGCAATATACCCGTATGAATTAATATTCATATCATATCATCCAAGTAAATCCAGTCCATGCATATGTTTTATGTTTCATGCGAGTTTTAGAGTATATCATAATATCAAATCGTGTATTCTTGATTTATGAAAGTTAAAGAGTATAAATAACCCAATGACTGTCTCCAAGTTATAGTTCAACACCTCCTTAAAGTTTCAATCTAATTGACGACTCTCTCCCTTAAACCCTTTTGGTTCGATAAAGTGACTAATGTGAAGAACGAGGTGTGATTTCTCAATTTTCTGTTAAATTATACAGCTGGTAATTGTTTAAAGTTACATGATTTATTTTCTGTTTGCATACAGGTAGAACTGATCAAATTATGGTTTTCTCATATGAGAGAGGTGAAGCCTGGTATTTATGTCACATACAATGGAGACTTTTTCGATTGGCCATTCATGGAAAAAAGGGCCGCTCATCATGGCATGAGAATGAATGATGTATGATTTAAACTATTGTATTTTATTTTTGAACAACCGTAAAGGTCCTGGTTAGCCATTGCGTGCTTTATTTAACATGATCCAAAAACAACCTCGAAAGTTAGGTTTTTCCCTGATACGTGGCTAATTAGAATGAAGAGTTGTTTATTACAAATTTATGTCAAAAGTTGGACTAAATGATACACAGCTCTATGGTGTTGATGTTTACTCTTGGCTATTGGTTATTCTTTTGTGAAAGGTTAAACTCAACTGGAGGTCATAGTATTTATAGTTTTAATTTACTTGTGGAAAAGGTCAAGATTGAAAGAATTGGTTTGAGGGCTGGTATCCAGTTTACTGTAATGGTGACTGATCTTTTAATTAAATTATTTCCACAGGAGCTGGGATTTCAGTGTGACACTATTCAAGGTGAATGTCGCGCTAAATTTGCATGCCATCTGGATTGTTTCGCATGGGTTAAACGTGATAGTTATCTACCTCAAGGGAGCCATGGTTTGAAGGTGCATACTATTTTTTCTTTCAGGTTTACTATTTTAGTCAATTTGCTGTTAAAACTTGCTAAAGCAGCATATTAATAGTAATTAATAGTCATATATGGTACTGTAAAATATTCGAATGTCAAATAACCAAATATTAGAATAGAACAAGACTTATAAGTAAATAACTTATTTGTATTATTATGTCAGGCTGTTACTAAAGCCAAATTGGGCTATGATCCGTTGGAGGTAAATCCTGAGGATATGGTTCGTTTTGCAATGGAAAAACCCCAGGTAATCAAGTTGTTGACATTGTCTTGTTATCGTTAATATCCTATTGTATGGACATTGTTAAGATATTTTAGACCGATTCTTATACCCTCAGTATCTAAAAACCTGCTTAATTTCAGACGATGGCATCATATTTAGTATCTGATGCTGTGTCAACATACTACATGTATATGACTTATGTTCATCCCTTCATTTTCTCCCTTGCAACTATAATACCAATGCCTCCTGATGAAGTGTTACGTAAAGGAAGTGGGACCCTTTGTGAAATGCTTCTCATGGTCCAGGTAAGCTATTTTCACTTCTTTAATATTTCATTCACGTAATTCCTTGTTTATAACCATATGTTTTAATCTTATTATACATGCAGGCATACACAGCAAATGTTATATGTCCAAATAAGCACCAAGCTGAACCAGAAAAGTTTCACAATGGCCACCTTCTTGAGAGTGAAACATATATTGGTGGCCATGTGGAGTGTCTAGAAACATGTGTTTATAGATCTGACCTTCCAACAAGTTTCAAACTTGATCCATCTGCCTTCAAGGTAAGCTATATGTCTTGGTAATCTATAATTTAGTTATTGTAATTGTTTCTCTACAATTGCTAATTGCCTGGGATGTTAAGTAAAGTCTGATTTTTGTTTCTTTTGTTAGCAACTTATTGAAAATCTTGATTGTGATCTTCTTTATGCTATTAGAGTGGAGGGTAAGATGGACATTGAAACGGTTTCAAACTATGACGAAGTGAAGAATGCTATTTTGGAAAAGGTACTGTTACATTGAAACGGTTTCAAGATATAATGGTTCATAAGTTTCATAAAAAATGCGATTCACCGGCACATCGTTTTTTATTTTGACCCAAACAATCCAATTGTGAACGTTACACGAAAAATGTATCACAATATTTCATATCCTTAAATATCGGCCGTAGGGATTTTCCGTGCGTGCACGGGCCTAGTATAAAGTAATACATAAGCTAAATGTATAATGAGTTATGTTTTAAAACTTGATCGTGTTATATTACTTTGGAGTATTTGCCTAAAAAAATTCATCAATAAAGGTTCATATTGTTTCATATATCAAATATTACATTAAGTTATTCACAATGCAACTATGTACTCTAGGGTTAGGTTTGAATTGCCATTTGAAACAACCAATTTCACTTTGTACTTATACTACAACATTAAATGTAAACTTGATTAAAAAGGAATGTTGTTAATAGTCAAATTAAGCAAACTTTAACAATCTTTCGTTTTAATCGCTTGTATGGTTTCGTTTAAAAAGTTTGACTAAACTAGATTTGTCCATTTGGTTTATTTTTAGATGTTAAAGATGGCATTTATTTTGATTGAAGTTGATAAAGGTAAATATTGTAATGTGTCTAATTTTATGTGTCATTCAATATGTTTCTATATTAAAGTTACAAAATCTTCTATATCAAAATTCTGAAACACATCTAATGATAAATGTATCTATTTGAAAACATAGATGAAATACCAATTATATTAGCCTAACATATGTGTAATGAACGAGGTTGTAAACCCGCGATTCGTGGCGGAGTGAAGGAATATCGAGCGATACTATTGAGTTATAAAGAAAAATAAACGAACTAACAATTTTACGCAGTTGTACTAAGAACTCTGAGATGTATTAAAATATCATAAGTACATAAAGTGTACTCTTTTGAGTTTAATTAACCTAAAGTGTGATGCTCTTGCCCACTCGTGTCCTGCACCTCAACTGATGCATCCTATATGAACGATCACCAAGCCGAGCCCTGGCAACAATGCATCTAGACTGAAGACCGCAAAGCCATCTGCATCAAAGAAGAGTATCGCACATATCATATTTAACTGTAACAAATTAAGCTTTGTAAAAGTAAAACTAACAAAAACAATCCCCCATTTCAATATACCTGCAATCCAAAATACCCATTTTAAGGGTATGTCAATATACGACGACTTCACACCTACAAATTACAAAAGGAGTACGGAAAAATAAGATACAAATACTTGAGAAAATTAAACAAATCTCAAAACACGGCTTCTTACATGCCGGCGTAATGTTTCAGAACGTTTTCTCTTCTGTTCGATAAATTATTAAGGAAATTTAACCACCTGAGCAATATTAAACGAACAGTGACCTAATAATATACAAAAGTGCTGGATCTACAAATTGCATTTCAAAGAAAAAAAGACATCTCAAAAGTTTGCGCGTAGTTTCATTCGAAACACTATTGGTTCCTGCATTCTGAGTAGTCGTACCATGAGTTGGCAATTGACGTTTTGTAACATGATTTCTTACACGCCGTTGTAAACTATGAGACCATTTTCTTTTTTGCTCAACAAAATAATAAGGAAATCCATGTGCATAAAAAAACATGAAAAAAATCAGCGATATTTAATGACCCAAACAACATTACATTAAAAAAAAGGAAAAAACAGCTCTTGAAAGTTTGCGGCTACCTTCATTCGAAAAGCTGCTGGATCCTGCGCATTCTGAGTAGCTGTGCCATGAAGTGGTAAATGTCGGTCTATAACACGGCTTCTTACGCGCCGATGTAAACTATGAGAGCGTTTGCTATATTGTTCAACAGATTAATAAGGAAATCCATCTGCGCAACATAAAAGTCAGAAAATAACCATGGCTATTTAACTACCCGAAAAACATTAAACGAACAGTGATTGAATAATATACATAAATGCTGGATGCACAAAGTACATTTACCTTCATGAAGGAACTCTAAAAACCCAACATTTTTGTTCTCCAAATCTCTATGGAATGAGGGTCTAGTTTTTATAGTTCCGCCGTCTTTTTGCCGTGAGGGTCTAACTTTTGTTCGCCCGTTTTTTCCTTTGAAAGTTCTCAAAGAGGACTCACCTACATTTAGTCATTTTACAGATCCCAAAATAACCAAAAAAAAGCAATAGTAAACAAATACATCGTGCATACATTATATTTTCATACCTTGAGTCGCAACACTTCTAGACTGCCTAAAGAGACAATAGTAACCATTATTGTGAAAATGCCCATTAACAGCACAACGGACGAAAATGTATGAAAACGGATGAAAACGTATCAAAATGTAAAACAAGGACGAAAACGTATGAAAACGGATGAAATCGAACGCAAACGTGTGAGAACAGACAAAAACGTGCGGAAACGTCAAAAACAGACGAAAATGTGCCAAAACGTATGAAAACGTGCAAAACGGACGAAAAGGCGTGAAAACGAAAGAAAACATGAGATAGCGGAAGAAAATGTGTGAAAATAGACGAAAACGTACAAAAAAAGACGAAAACGTGCGAAAACTTATGAAAACATAAGAAACGTGCGAAAAAGGACGAAAGCGTACACAAACGTACTATTTCGATTTGATTTCGAAATAGAAATAGTACTATTTCTATGGTGTATCATATCATTTTCGCAGGGACATTGATTTCGATTTGTTTGGTATAAAGTGAGACCAGACGTACTATTCTTGTATCGTTTCAAACAAATATAAGTCGGGTTGTTCCCGATCAAGTAAAACTTGCCGGACATCTTATCAGTTCATAATGTTTTAAAACCCGGTTTGACTCGGGCGGTTCAACTGGTCGAAAAAACGGGTCGAATTAAACCGGGTTTTATATTTTTGAAACCCGGTTAGACTCGCCGGGTTTGAAGTGACTCTGGTCAACCCGGTTTTCGACGTGTATTAATAGTGTGTTAATAGTTCGGGTCGAAAAAACGGGTCAAATTAAACCGGGTTTTATATTTTTGAAACTCGGTTAGACCCACCGGGTTTGAAGTGACCCGAGTCAACCTGGTTTTCGACGTGTATTAATAGTTTCTAGCTTTGCATATTCCTTTTGAAAATAGTGTAAGAATTTCCTAAAATACTTGAAAGTTTTTTACTACAATTTGTAAAATTTTCTATTATATCTAGTATAGATAATAAGTTTCAGTACAACTAATTAAACATATTTTTTCAAAATGATAAAATTACTATTGAAAAATTTTAAAATTCGATAGTGTCAAGTCTTTCAACTAGTTAGTTAATACCATGAAATCTGTGTTGTAATGTAACTTTGTTAAAAAAATTAAATTATTATATAAAATCCACCCGGTTTAAAAAATTATTATGTAGTCCAGTTTTTTTGGAACGGCATTTATGTAGTCTTGTTTGATATTAACTAAACGCAATTTATGACTTTGTGTTCTAGTTATGTTTGATATGTGAAATTTTGATAACCAGAGTATATCAACTTTAGCTTAAAAACATGAAAATTTAAACAAAAGTAGAAACTTTGGTTTATCTTATAATCATCCCTTTAAAGAAAACATTTGATTAGGTGAAAATGTTAATAACAAAAAAAAAAATTGTAAAAGTGTTACAATTTTTAAATATTTATTGTCGAGTGATTCCAACAATTTTACGTGTGATTATGGGTTTCTATGCATTATGTGTTTATGCTTATACATTTCCTATTATAGTGATTGTAAATCAATTCTCAAACTAAAAGTAATTTATTTAAATATAAATTTTCAGAACTATACGTGTATTGAATCCTTTTTTTCCATGTCCATATCATTCGACATATAGGCATTAATTTTCCATTTCCCTTTCCCTACGACACACATATATGATCTTGGCTGTAAACTGTAACAGAGTTACAATGTACAAATTTTCAAAGCTCCCATAGATCTCACTATTGGATGATGAGTGTACTTCATTGATGTCATGGCATGGATCCATTTGGGACTTAACCACTGCCACATCATTTTAACACAACATCTCAAAATACTTTCTACACTCATAACAATCCAACTACATGCCATTTGAGCCCCACCAACCTACAATTTTATTATTTTTTTCTATTTCTCCAAACAAACTAAATTCATTTCATTCAAATAAAAATACAAAGTAAAATACGAAAAAAAAACATACGGAATTAAAAAACCAATACGAAAATAAAAAAAATACATTAGATTATGAATAAACTAATTATTTTGTAGATGTTACTGCTAAACATGCTCAATCAAATTTCGTTGAATCCTTGCATGTGTTTGTTTATCGCGAAGTTCTTTTGCTTTCTTCCGTTGCACTTCGCATTGGTCGATCCATGACCTAGCCAGATTTGGTTGCAGGCAAATATAAATGTCGCCAACTTCGGATATCGCACACTTTTGATTTTTTAAAATCATATTATGCAATATGATGCACGTGTACATGATTCTTCGTAGCTTGTTGACAGTCAAAGCACGCGTCGGTTGAGCTATAATATGCCAACGACCTTGGAGGACACCAAAAGCTTTTCAACGTCTTTTCGAGCACTTTCTTGTCGACGTTTATATACGGCATTTTTCTCATCTCATGCAACCGTAAATGATTTGACAAAACTTGCCCACTGTGGGTATATCCCGTCAGCTAGGTAGTAACCTTTCCAAATGTAACTCCGTTTACTTCATACGAGACCACTGGGCGATGTCATCAAGAAGGTCTTCGAATAACGGATAATGATTCAAAATTGTAAAATCGTTATTCCCACCTGCTACCCCAAAAAAGAGGTTCCAGTCTAATGTGGGCATTGGTACATGGTTTTCTCAATTGCAACAAGTATCAAATGACTTTATCATTGGTGGGAGGGTTACTTGGGTGGAGATTGAGGGTATTCCTTTAAAGATGTGGTCTACGAATACTTTTGCTCGTATTGCTTCTAAATAGGGTACTTTAATACATGTTGATGATCAGGAGAATGAGTGTTTACACATGAAAAGAGTATGTATTAATACAAATGTAACTTCTAATATCTTTGGGTCGTTTAAAGTCATATATAAAGGCAAGGTGTTTTGGGCGCGGGCTAAAGAAATTCCTGGATGGGCCCTTGATTTTGTGGAGGATAACGATGAGGAAACTGATACGGATGAGGAAACAAATGAAGGAGAGTCAAATGGAGAAGATGTGGGATTAAAAAAATTCTCAACTTGGGAAGGAGATAGCGATGAGGAAGCATTTCCTGATACTAAATTTGAGGAGGAAATACCAAAAACTAATGTGGAAGAGGTTTCTATTGGGCAAAAAGATGCACATTCAGTGGATCCATTTAATCTTTATGACCTTCTCAACAAGAAACAAGATGACAATAATAAAGGACATAACATAGATGATTGTTTGAAGTATCCTCTAGGTTATACACCAATAGACGAAAAAGATGCAACTGACGAGCATTCTAATAAGA
>BQNB010016543.1:0-70413 GCA_026074375.1 Tanacetum coccineum
GGTGTTCTAGAGGCTAATACCAGGCAGAATACAAAGAAATCGCTTTAATTTTCTTTGTTGATTAGTGTATATATATGAAAAATATTGTCAATTCTACAAAAGTATAAATAAGCATATATGTAAAGCTTTTTCTTTATTATTACTGTGTATAAATACTGAAATTTAACCATTGTTAATGATATATATTCTTAATACGAATTATATGTCACTACAATCTTATCTAAATATCTAACACGGGAAAAGGTGAAAATTCTGTGATGTTCTTTGTTATCTATTTTTGCCCACACACTTCATTTACTACTAGTCTTTGTTTTCTATAAAAAAAAGTACGCCATAAGCAATGATGTACATTGAGCTAGATCAAAGTTAAATCTTACTCTATTTATTACCTGCTCCAGGCTGGATTTTAAGTTAAGCTCAAATTGATATTGATCGTAATTAGTGGTATTAAGTCATGGGAAAATCACACATTCTTAGATTTCACCAAAATACTTAGATTTCACCAAAATACCTCATTTTTTCGCATTTGTGATACTGTAGCAAATTTTGCAAGTTTTTTTCCCTGCTTTTTAATATATATTTTCTATTTTTAGCGACAATTTAGTGACCGTTTTTTGCTTTTAGTGACAGTCTGACAGACATAGCAACAAGTGATATTTTTTTAATTTTAGTGACTGTTTACCGTAATTTCTATAAGAGCCCACGGTACCGTAACGCCGTTGGGTCTGGCGTTAACGCCGTGGTCGGCGTTACGGTACCGGCGTTTTAAAATTGGTCACGGCGTTGGGTGCCAAGTTACCGCAACAACTTGGTAACTTGGCCTGTTTAAAAAAAAAAAAATCATTTTACCCCCTCCCAACGTTTATAAACGGCTAGTTTTTTAAAATTTGATTTTATTTTTCATTTTACCTTATATATACTACTCCAACTCTACCATATTATACACACAAAAACACAAACACTCTATACACACAAAAATGAATCAAAATAATGAAGATCGTCAACTCTCCGTTTTTGAAATCGATGCTAATGATGATGAAACCGACGTGGTCTTTTTGGAGCAAGCGTACGCGTATCACCAACAATTGGTTGCCGAAGAAAACCATCTACCACTTACCCGGAACCCAATCAATCATGACCGAGAGGAGACCGAAGAACGATTGATGGCCGATTATTTCAATGATCATTGCAGGTATCCCTTATATTATTTTCGAAGAAGATACCGTATGCGCCGAAAACTATTTTTGAAAATAGTCAAAGGCATTAGCACTTATGAGGCCGATCCTCTTCCCGATCATTTTAATTTTTTTAGAGTTCGACCCGATGCTACGGGTCGAATGAGTCTTAGTGTTATTATGAAATGCACAACGGCCATACACCAATTGGCATACGGCACCACGCCCGATGAGTTTGATGAATATTTGCAAATGAGTGAGCGTACTGCACGTAATTATCTATTTTATTTTAATAAGTGCATTATTTCTTTGTACATGGTCGAGTATTTAAGAAAACCAACGGTTGAAGACGTTGAAAACATATATAATAAACATCTTACAACTCATGGTTTTCCGGGAATGATTGGAAGCATTGATTGTATGCACTGGGAATGAGAAAACTGTCCAGTTTCATGGCAGGGACAATACGGTAGGGGAGATAAAAAATACCCTAATATAATGCTTGAAGCTGTTGCTTCGCAAGATTTGTGGATTTGGCATGCGTTTTTTGGGGTAGCAGGTGCAAATAACGATATTAATGTTTTAGATAATTCTTCGTTATTTGATGACATTCTTAATGACACAGCCCCTGTAGTTCCGTATGTGGTAAATGGTGTTGGTTATGAAAAAGGGTATTACTTAGCCGATGGTATTTACCCACAATGGGCGACTTTCGTGAAATCTTTCACGGTTGCAAATGACGCGAAACATGCTTACTTTAAAAAGCGTCAAGAAGGTGCACGGAAAGATGTCGAACGTGCTTTTGGTGTTCTCCAAGGACGTTGGGGAATAATACAACAACCAGCACGATCATACCATGTCAACACCCTTCGTCGAGTCATGTATTCTTGCATCATACTCCATAACATGATTTTAAAAGATCAAAAGATGGCGGTTTTTGACTGGAACGAGGTGTACGCTAACCCGTCAAGAAATATGCAGCGTACATGGATTGAAAGGTGTGAAACTCAACGTCGGAAAAATAAAGAAATGCGAGACCGAGATACGCATCTAAGTCAACTTATCTTTTGGAGCTATTGGACATAGACAGGCTGAAACACGAAGATGAAGATCTTTTTTGTACGCCGGGGGGTATGTTTATTTTATTTTCATAGTTTTTTATTTTGAGTATTATTTTTTTTAATTCCGTGTGTTTTTTAAAAGTATTGTAATGTGTAATATTGTTTAATGAAATATTTTAGTTTGTTTAAAGGGGTGTTATAAAAAATTAAAAGTGGGACTCAAAAAGTGGTGTTAACTCCAAGTTATGGTTACCTGAGTTTTTTTGGATGTGAATGTGAATGTGAAAAAGCTGACGTGGCACCCCAAAAAGTGATGTTACCAAGTTATGATACCCTATGCTCTAAGATAGGAGTGATTTTTTTTTTGAACGGCGAAATTGCAATAAAAAAACTAGCGAGACGCTAGAAAGATTACAAAGTCAAAGTAATAGGGCATTTCAACCAAATACTCCAATCAAAACTACCATTACATCTAGTCGAAACCCAAGAGAAAGACTTTAGGACGACCTCATCAAAAATCAACTCCAGGCGCGGTTTAGCCGAACCAAAAATCACTTCATTACGGAACTTCCATAAAGCCCACCATGCTACGTAAAAAACGCCTTCTAAAACCGATTTAATTCCTTTAGCAAGACGAAGAGAAGAGAACCAAATGATCCAATCATCATAAGAGAATAAGTCTACCAAATCCAACTCCCACCATCTAGCAATTTTCTGAAAAAGTTGACGCGCCACATTACAAGAGAAGAAAAGATGCGAGCTAGATAAATTTTAACCATAGTAATTTTGCTTTTGAACGGCTGAAAACTTTAATAATCTTTTTTGAACATGGAAACTGTAATAATAGGGTCTGAAAATATACCAAGTCTTAGGGGTGTTCATCGGTTTGGTTTTCGAGTTTGTGGGTTGTACGATTCGGGTTCATCGGTTTGAAAATTTTCAAAGCTAAAATCAAAACCAAACCAAACCAATTATAGAACGGACAAAACTAAACAATACACCAAATTAGAATTCGGTTTGGTTTCGGTTAAAACCAAAAAAATCAAATTCAAGTGAACTCCAAAAAATTAAAAACGTTTTCCTCAAACTATAATCTAAAAGTTATAAATAAAAAGTTGAAATTTTCAAATAAAATTAACACATCAAAAAGTCTCGCATAGTGTTGAAGTAAATCAACCAAAAAAACGAAGAAGTTTCAGAACTTCACGAAAATAAATGAAAACGAAATAAGATAAATTTTCTTCGACAAAAGTCTTCAGAAACCTTATTAGCTTGAGTATTCTATCATCAACCATCAAAACACAGTTACAACTTCACTTTTGTTCAGTTGCTCACGAATATGCATCAATGCTTGATTTGAGAGTGAGATTAGTTTAAAAGATATTTTAAAAGGCTAGGATTATTAATTAGGACAATACGATAGAAGTATATATATAATTAACTTTTTTATGTGTATAAAGATATTCGATTTTTTCGGTTTGGTTTTATTTTTTTCAAACCATAACCAAACCGAACACCAATTAAATACTTCGGGTCGGTTTTATCTAGTTTCGGTCCGATTTCTTTTTTTATTTGTTCGGTGTCAAACCAAACACTGAACACCCCTGCCAAGTCTTACCTAAAAATATCAACCTAAAATGAATTATACATAATGGTAACAAATAGTAGTATTAAAATTAAATACATTTGAAGATACATTTAATTAAGGGAAAAATTCAAATTTAGCCCAAAACACAAAAAAGCCCATTCTAGCTCTTTTAAAATGTTTTTCTAAAAATAGATTATGTCAACTTGGCATCTGGCCAACTCTGAGAAGAATTTGACACGTGTCCATTAAGTTGCCCAGAAGTACAACAGTTGCCCATATAGTACAATCGGTTCCCCAAAAAATGTGTACTTTAATATTAAAAAATATCACGTGTCAAATTCTGCTCTAAGTTGCCCAGATGCCAAGTTGCCCTGATCTAGAAATGAAAAAAACATTTTGAAATGGACACATTGGGTTTTTTTGAAAGTTTTTAGGCTATAATTAGAATTTTTCCCTTTAATTAATTAGATTGGCCGTAGCGGTGGTATGATCACGTGTGAAGGGTTACAAGGAAAGAGGCTTTCACGCGTAGAGGAGCAAAAACAAAAGGGAAAGGCGATGAGAACCACCGGTTTGAACCAAATGTTTTGTGTGTGTGAGTGTGTTGAGTGAGACATAGTCAAATGGTGAGACGTTAGTGATTGTTATACCGATGTAAATGTGATGGGAATGTGAAAGAGAGAGGGATGATGTAGCGATCAGGTCGTGTTGTTAAAGAGGTTAAACATTACTACTAGTCTTAGTGTACAAATTACCTTTCTAATTGGAAGCATGTGAACACAATTAAAAAACTGTCGGGAAATACCTATGTGAAAAAATTTCTGGCCATTCCCTCAATTCCTCTAAAATTACAACTCGGGCAGTGGATTGACCCAACAATCGGCAGACTAACTTCGGAACTAAACCATTTCTGTGGTTCGTCACTAAGGTCTAAGAGTTTTTTCATATTTATGTGTTTAAAAGAGCAATCTTGACCCATGAGTATTATAAAATTTCGAAGAAAAATGGTGTTACTGACTGTAAGGCCACACTTTCTTTCATGGATTGTACTAGTAAATTTTTTTAATACCCTGTTTTGTATTTTGCCACTGCGGAAGACTAAGGATAAGACACAAATGGTCAAAAATTACGCCATTTTGGTTTTTTTTCCTCACAAGAAGTGGCGTTAATCGGTTATTTATTTGTCCTTTCATATCAAACTCTTTTCGCAGCAGTCCCTTGGTATATTCGATCTCAGACTTGCTTTTACAAGCAATCAACATATCATCTACATACAACAATAGATATATGTACATACCTGGTGCAAACTCCTTGAAGTAAACGCAGCTATCATAGCTGCTGCGGCTAAACCCATTGCTGATCATATACACATCAAACCGTTTGTACCACTGCCTTGGGGACTGCTTAAGACCATAAAGAGATTTCTTCAACAAACATACCTTGTTGCCCGTTCCTTCTTCAAAACCAGGTGGCTGCCTCATATAAATGGTTTCTTCAAGATTACCATGCAAAAACGCCGTCTTCACATCAAGTTGTTCCAACTCGTAATCTTCACAAGCAGTTAATGAGAGAATCACCCTAATAGATGTATGTCGAACCACAGGTGAAAAAACCTCATTGTAGTCAATCCTTGCTCGCTGTGTAAACCCCCCGAGCTACCAGCCTTGCTTTGTACCTTGGTTTTTGAACGCCTTCAATCCCTTCTTTAATCTTATACAACCACTTGCAGTTTACCTGCTTCTGACTAGGTGGTTGATCGACCAACTCCCAAGTATGATTCTTCTTTAAAGAACTCATCTCTTCCTTCATAGCACAAACCCACTCATCATTTTCAGATGAATTAATCGCCTCTTGGAAAGTGATTGGTTCATGTGTATCTTTTTCCTCAGCAATAGCAAATGCATAAGCCGCCATATCATCTACCTTTGACCCTGATGGTCTAGACTAGGGGTGTAAACAAGATGAGACAACTCGCGAGTTACTTGAGATCGACTCGTAAACTACTCAAAATTGACTCGATCTAAACGAGTCGAGCTCGAGCTACTCGAGTATATTTTCGAGTCGAGTTCGAGCTTCATAATACTCGGCTTGTTAAGCTCGCGAGCCTTATCGAGCTTCATAAATAGAGTCGAGTCGAGCTTCATATGGCGAGTATTTATCGAGTTCGAGCATGAAATGTGGAAATAATCGAGCTCGAGTTTTATATAACGAGAGAGCTCGAGCTCGAAATATAAAGCTCGGCCGAGCTCGAGCCGAGTTTCGAGCTCGAGTTTTAGTATTCGAGTCGAGCTCGAGCTTGGCAGTACTCGGCTTGACTCGGCTCGTTTACACCCCTAGTGATGGTTCATCTTCTGATGAATGAGGAGGTTATGGTGTGGCGGGTGACGATTATGAAGGACCTCCAGTATTTGATGATGATCAATATGAAGAAGATCGATACTAGTTTATGATACTGATATTGAAGATGTCATTGAGGAAGAAGAAAGATTTGTCGAGAAAGGAGGATTTGGTGAGGAAGAAGACAACATTGAAGACGTCGTAGTTGTGGCTAATGAACTTTGTTCTTCAATGATCCAAACTACTTTAATATTGATTTTGAGGAAGACATCAATACAAAATCACATGAGTTGATGTCGTTTGAAAAAAGTATTATTATCAAGGTTAGCCAAAGTTCGTTCAAATTTCTGATTCGTAAAAAATATTGGTATTTTAAAGCTGCACCCATAGTCGATAAGTTCGGTTTTAAGACGATCAAGGTTCGAGGTCGAGTCGTTATAAAGAAAGAGAATTTGATGCAAAGGATACAAATTTGGATGCTACAAGTACAAAGGACGAGTGAGACAAACTCGAGGACGAGTTTTTTTTAAGTGGGGGAGACCGATGCGGTTTAGGAAAATGGAAAGTCACAATAAATTTCTCGTTTAACAATAAATTTTGGTTAAGAAAGTATTTAATTTCTAATCAATTATAAATTTTGGAAAATAGAAAGTCACATCAATATTTATTTTGATTGATTATATTTTCTTATATATATTAGGTCTTTTCTTTGTATTAGGATATGATTGAGTTTTGATAATAAAAGCTTTTGTTTTGTTTTTGACGGTTTGCTAAGATTATCTTAATAATCGGTATTCCTTTAAATCAACGATTGTTGGAGTTTCTTGATTATCGGTATTCTTTTAAATCAACAATAGTTGAAAGATTGTTTTTGGTATTCGTGTGAATCAACAGATTCAATTTGTTATTTCGTTTACTTTCACTACATCGAGAATACTGTAGATACCTTAAGAATCATTGCATATTTAGTACAACAATGAGTTTCTCAAAAATAAAATAAACAATAATTGGTTTCTTTAATATCAAATGATAATTGGTTTTCTTCAATATCTTGAGTCTTTCTAATTCTCATTTCCTCGTCTAATCTTGGAATCCAAACTTTCTAACTGTTAAACACACTTACATTTCACACCTTGTTCGAGTTGGGACAGACTTGAACGTCCAAGCACTTGGATGTCTTGTTTGACCAAAGACATGCTGCTCTCAACTTGATGTCCTACTCAACTTAAAAACTTGTTTAATTAGCTAGGCTAAAGATCAAAGCCTGCAGCAAATTACGTAATAAATAAATACTTAATCACTTTTTTAATCATTGAATAAACCAGATTAAAGTAAAAAATTTGAACTCCAATAGGCATGCTTTAAGAATACTGTAGATACCAGATTAATCGAGTTGAACTGTCCTACATTTTCCATTGTATTTTCACTATTGAGGAATAAATGTACGATATACTCCATAGTTTGTTTTGTAAGTATTATTTGTACTGGTTTAGCATGCATATTAAGGGATGATTATTCTAATTGCTTGATAAAAGAGAATTTTGGTATGTGTACCACTATAACATTCATCCGCTGTATTCAAGGGGGGCAAACAAAACGAATTTGAAATGAACAAAAACTTATAAACATGAACTTGTCGAATTTTATCATTAAACAATATTGTCGAATCTTTAGTGAAGGAGGCCAAAAACATTGAAGACATTCACGTACATTATTCCTTTGTTTTTTTACTGTCTGTATAGCGTCTATGTATGTGTTAGAGCTTTTAGAAATTCGCTTTCATTCTTTGATGGTGTCATCATACTTTGTTTTCGATCTGCACATAGACTAATGAAAATTCCCTCCACCATATATATTTACGTTTTCTCATATTATAAAACTAGATTCATAGATCGTCTTCTCCTAAACTAGAATTATAAATCTTTAAATGCGAAATTAGGCATATAAAACGTAAATGCCTATGATCAACGCCGCATTCCACATAGTGTCTTCAGGGACGTATTGACTCGTCACCATTGTGAGTTATCAACGTTTTGCTAATAGAAGTGTAGAACTTGAATGCTAATTCAGATCCAATTAAACATCTCAAGAGTGAATTAACAAAAAAGGTTAATCAACAAGAATTTATATTCCATTTTTTTTTATGATAAAAGTAAGGGTTAGTCTAAATTTACCAAACTTTTTTTCTAAACTTACCATGATTGATACATATTACGGTTTTTCTCACTTTTTTTTAATACTTGTAGGCTTTATTTAATTTGTCGTTGATGTGAATTACGAAAAAACCTCTATTGTGGATTACAAGAAAAAAAAGAAATTGCATTCACAATTAATGCTAATTTGTCATGGTATATTTAGTAGTACACTAACGCTCAGTTTTCGAGTTTCATTTTCAGAAGAAAAGAAGGGAAAGGAAAGGGAACAAAAACATATTTGTGTGCATTGTGTTTTATTCTAATAAGAAAGGATAGGAAATGTGACGCGAAAAGGAAAGAAAAATCTTGAAGGTTTTTTGTTCTAAATCTTTCCTTCTATTGGGGGATTCGGGAAAGAAACATGTTTATATTGACAAATTTACCACTCATTTTCTTTCCACTAAGCACTAAACCGACAACCCAAACGTTGTTTTAATGATATCACGCCTATTAGAATCAACCCAGAAGTGTTTAATCCTTAATGTTTCTTGATGAAAAATAAAAGTTATGGTGTTTGTGTGTGTGTTGGAGTTCGGACGCAAGAAAGAAAAGGAAAAAGGAGAACAAAATTGGAGTGTGTAAAATGAAATGAGATATGTTTGTTTTGAAAAGTTATAAGACAAAAAAGTGTACCATGGTTGAGACAAACTAGCTAAAATGTTGCCTTGTTGTCTCTTGTGGGGTTTGACCGGCCATAGGTATCCTAAGGGTTCCTATGTGTGTTTTGGCTCTTGCCGGGTTACTTAACGATCGAAACTCATAATTTAAAATGTAACCTGAAGTTTTCTTGAATTTTTAATGAATGTAAAAATGTTTTTACTTAAACTTTGACTATTTACACCATAGGTTTTAGGAATAACTTGTCTTAGATATGATATGGACATTAACAGACGTGTCGGGACGCGTTATTTGATATCTTAAGTCGTTTGCGGGACAACCTCCCAGAAATTGATCAAATGTAAGTATAATAATCTACAATGAGATAATTAAAAAGAATAATGGCACTAACGATCAAATAGATAATAAACTAATTACCGTAAATTACAGAAGTCGATCTGACAGAGACAGAAAATGCTAAAAGTCAAATGACTTAAAATAGAACATTATAAACTAGAAAATCCGTAAGGGTTACATTCTACCTCCCTTAAAAATAATTTCGCCTCGAAATTCAACTAGTACTAGAGCTAAAGAGATATGGGTATTTGAGTTTCATCTGATCCTCACATTTCTAAGTAAATTTAGGCCCTCGTTTCGAATTCCATCAAACCTTAACGATAGGAATCCTACTCCGCTTAAGCTTTTTGAACTCCCATTCTTGAATTGCCATACACCTTAAATATGAGCTAAAGTTACATATAACCCTCTAACTATAGGCTAATATGCATACTACATATAACAAGATACATAGCTGATCTGGTTGTTCAATCAATTAGGCTGCCCACTATGGGCCGGACGACCGACTCGGTCGCCGTCGATCGCAGTCGGTCGCCCCCATAGTGGGGTGTCGGTCGCGTCCGAATTAACCGGAGATCGAATGGGTCTGATGGTCGTCAGAGCGACAAACGGCCGTGTTCTCAAAAATCTGATTTTTTGTTTCTATATAAAAATAACTTTTTAATTTTAAAATTTTAAATAATTTAACACTATAAATATCCACTCACTTCACCATTTTTATCACACATTCAAACAACAATTCAAAAAACTTCTCTCAATTCAAAAACTCACCATTTTTAACAAGAACAAGAAAACTCCCAAATCAAAAACTCCAAATTCCCGACTTCAACCAAGTGCTCCGCATTTAACACCGGATCTGAATTTTCAATTATCCGGTGTTTCACCACCCATCCGTTTTTGATCTCCTACTTTTGAATATATACACAATTGCCACAACCACCACAAAATAATAACATGTTTTATCAAAATCGTTCATTCAATCCTCCGTATAACAACCCAAATGCTTTTCACAACTCAACAATCAGGTTGTATCGTCCTACAATGGAATCATCGACGTCTTCCCAACCATATCAACCATATTCGCCGATTAATCCTACCAATCTTGATATGAACTTTGAGGAGTTAATGTTTAGCCAAGAATATAACTATAGCCAAGATTATTCTATGGGTCATGGTTCGGGCCACGGTTCGGGTCACGGTTCAGCGCGCAGTTAGGCTTACGGTCCGATTCCATTTCACGACGACGAAGACGACTCTCCTGTTGAAGAGGTGTCACCCGTCAAACCTAAGAAGCCCTCGAGACATGAAGCAAAGGCCAAGAAGGATGAGACCAAGAAGGTCAAGGAGCCACCAAAAGAATGGACAGTGGAGGAAGAGATTGCGTTGTACCAAGGTTGGTGCGATGTTTCAGAAAATAATATTTCTGGAAACACTATGAAGGCTAAGGAATTTTGGGAAGCTGTTATTAGGTACTTTGAAAAGGAAACTGGTTCAACAAGAGGTTATGACTCGATCGTTAGCAAATGAAAAATAGTGTTCGCCCTAAAATTGGTGCTTTTTGCGCCATCATCAAAAATATTAAAGCGAATCACGAAAGTGGTACAAATGACCTCGATGTGTACCAAAAAGCTTGTGCATAATTCAAAATGATTTACAGGGGTGATTTTAATTTGGAGCATTGTTATAACATATTGAAAGATCACCCAGGTTAGACAGACGATGAGATGCCTCATTTTTTCAAAATTCAGGGGCGAAAAAAGTCAAAGACTTCTGAAACCACTTCGGGGTCAGCATCTAGTTGTATTAATTTGAACGAGGAAGCGGATGAGGCAGTGCAAGAGACTCAAGAATTCTGACCAATAGGTCGTGACCGATCAAAGGCCAAGAAGAAAGCATCCGGTTCCTCTTCTTCAATTGTTGATTTGGTAGCCGACAAGTTCTATAACATGAAACAAAAAAAGAGAAAAGAAAGACAAGGAACAACATGCTTATATGGAGATGAAGAATCGAGAGTTAAATATCCGGGAGGCCGAGGCTCGAGAAATTGCACAACTGAAAAGGGAGAAACTAGAAATTCAACGTCGAACGCTTGAATTAGCCAAAAGGGGGAAACGGGACAGAGATATCTTATTCTATAATTCAATAATTGACACGAACTTGCCCCCAATACAACAACAGAAGCTGCTCGAGATGAAGATGGAAATCAAGGAGCGATATAACTTAGATTATTAGTTTAAGTTATCTGAATAATTATGTTTAATTTTAGTGTCATGTTTTTATGTTTTCTTAATAATTATGTATTGTTTTTTTAGTTTATTATGTAATGGTTTTATTATTAATGAAATTTATATAATGTTTTTATTGTGAAATTTAAATTTGAAGTTAAAAAAAATGAAGGTCGCCCCATAGTAGCATTAGGTCGCCTGTAAGTCGTCGGAGATAAAAAGCTGATGTGGCACCGGAAAATGTAAGTCACGACCCACTACCATAGTGGGCATCCTTAAGGACCAACGACCGATTATATATGTCTAGCTAGGGAGGTACAAAACATGCCTTAGGCCAATATTATATCAGACGTAGTCACCGATCAATGCTATCTATATATATATAAATGAAGCATCCAACATGATAATAATTAGGGTAAACTCTATAAATATTCTACTCACTATCCAAAATAATTATATTAAACCTCTCATTAAGCTATTAAAAATCTTACACGTTAGTCCATGTAGTTGCATAATCTTGTAACGTCTATCCTTTTGCCCAATGACTGTTTGTTTTTGGGATTATCTTTTTGCAACGTCTATCCTTTTGGCCAACGACCGTTTATAATTAATTATTAATGTCCTGAGTTATGGAGAACTTCCTGATGCGCTTCAGCAAGATAACCGCGTTTGCCTCTAATTCTCCCAAGGACGAGAAAGAGAACGAAAGAAACCCATATCAAATAGCCGCACATTTATCCATATACTTACCGCGTTTACGTTGTGCAACATCAATTACGGCCCGACCGGGTACGAAATCAACCATCCCGGTTTGCGTCAAGGGTGAAGATCCAGTCAGATCCACACACACACACATCAAGTCCTCCATCCAATGAGTAAAGTAAAACATCTGCTGGACGCAATGGTTTGTCACGCCCTCCGTCCAACCCGATATCAACCTCAGCATTCATAGTTTGCCCCAGCCCGGAAATAACTATATACACTCAAAAAAATTATAAAAAATTAGTGGGAAGTCGAGATATTATTTGGGCCTCACTCCTTTAGCAATAGCGAAACCAATTCTATTAAAGATTAGTTATGGAGAACTTTTGGATCCGCTTGATCTAGGTAACCGCATCATTCTCTAACTCTTCTAAAGAATAGAAAGAAAAAAAAAAGAAAACCATATGCAGCACACTTAATATCATGCTTGACATGTTTACGTTGTGTCGCATCAATCACCGCATAACCGGTCACGCAATCAGTCATTCCAGTTTGTGTCAAAGGTGAAGTCTACACACAAATCTAAAACCAAATCTAAATGCCATTTTTATTTGTAGCCGTAATCAAAGAAGATGAAGAAAAGTGTGTTTTTAATTTATTTGTATGAGTAATCGAAAAAACTCAATAATATAATGCGAATGTGTGGCACATCAATTTTAGATCTATGAGTTGCTACTGTCTTATCACTTTTATACCAAACACATGCTCACATGCATTGTCATTCATTTTCTTTGACCTTATTCTTTCCGGCCACCACTGTTCCGGACTTCCAGCCACCATTTTACACCCAAAATTCAAAAACACAAAAGACTAAATTTAATTTTGATGAAACGTAGTTAGGATGCGCTTAGTAACTGATAAGGTATAGGTTTCATAATCTATATACTACATATAAAGCAAAAAATGTATCTCAAATCAAAAAATGTATATCTTCAATTCAATTTAATGGGAATTGTTACTAGGTCTCTACCCGTCCGATGGACGGTTTTCCTAATAACTGACTAAAATCGTAAAATTATAGAATATACATACTTTACGGTGGATAGTATTAAAAGAGTCATTAAAGAATAACGTAATATTTCGGTTACGTGTTTAAGCATATTTTTGTCGAACTCAACCCGAGTCTACAAAGTAATGAATCAAATGAACTACAAGACTTGTGTGTCTTCATGATATGCACGATATGCACTAACAACTAAACACCAATAAAGTAAAGTAAGATGACTGAATTACATTTATAAGAACAACAATCCAAAGATATGTTGCATATGTGGCTAAATTTTAATGAAACGTAGTTAGGGTGCGTTTAGTGTATTGATAAGAATTACTATATGGTATGGGTTTGATAATATAATGAAATAGTAATAGGTATCATTACTTTAAAAAAATATTGATATACTTATAAGATATGGGTATCTTTATTACAAAACTCAAAGAGCATTGCAAACCCACTCACTTAGATGGGTTTGAAAGATTCCAAATTCCATAGGTGTGATACATAAATTTAAAACACATCCACGCATACCAAACACACTATCATTTTAATTCTCCACTCCCATACCGCCATACGTGTGAACTAAACACACCCTTAATTATTGCTTTTAAGGATTAAAATATGATTATGTTTCGTCTACGACTGTGTTTGGGAAAGGGCTTATTAAAGCTTATAGAGGCTTATGCCTTTAAAATAAGCTAGCTTATAAAATAAACTTTTCCTGTCACACATGCTTATGAAAGTTTTTATAAGCCATAAACCTTCATAAGCCTAAGCCCGTTGATAGGGGCTTATGGGGGTTTATAGCTAGTCAATTTAATTAAATACCTTTCAAAATATAATGGTTTATCACGCAAAAGATGAAAATATATTTGAATTTTATTTGATGTATTTTTATTCGATTTTACATTAATAAGTTTCAGCTACAACAAATTCGCCAAACAATTTTTCAAAAATATATGTTACAACTTCTTGCTTATTATAATATAAGCTCCGGCCTAGCTCCAGCTCCAGCTCCAGCTCCAGCCCCAACTACAACCCATTTCGTCAAACATACCTTACATGTATAGTAAACTTCTATATCAAAATATCAGTTAGAAAGTCTATGAGCATAACAATATTAAAAGATAATATAACATTATTTTATAATAATAAGTTTGAATTTCAAGAAACAAAGATTAGTAACACACCATGATTGATTTTTTATGACTATGGTTTTTGACTCTTTGGTAGGTAATCCATAGGTTTGAACTCATTCAAATCAGGTAAAACTCATCTATGACAATTTAAAGACACTGAGCTAAGTGTTAATGATTATAAAATTTGGTAAATTTCTTTGTTCTTTAAACTTTTGATTTGTGTTCCTTCATTTACTATTTGACAATTAGACTGGCCGTAATAAGGTGTAATATCACTCAATAGTTTTCTTAAAACTATTCATCTAAGAGTTTCATTAGCCATCCCTAATTATGAGGTCCATCTCTAATGCAGTGATCTCATAACGCCATGACAATTTTAAGACTCTAAATTAAGTATTAATGGTTATAAATTGTATTTTTCTTCTTTATACTTTTGTTTTGTGTTCCATCATTAGTGTTTGACAAATTAGGTCTGACTGTATTAAGGTCCATGACCACGTGTCTTTGGTCATGGTTCACATGTAGTCTCTTGTTATGACCATCATTCTTTTAGTGCATGGTGGGCACTTCTATTGGTTTGGTGGAATAGTATGTGATCAAATAAGCACCACAGATGAAGATGTCGATTTGATGAAGATGAAATCAGGTTATTTAGTGAATCACTGTTGATTTATTTTGGTGTGAAGGCGAAGAACTTCGAGAAGGGAAGTAAAGTAACAATTATCTGATGAGGTGAAGAACCTGGTGAAGGGAAGTCAACTCATTGTGTAGCTAAAATGTCAATGAGATACTTGACCAGTATTACACCGATCTTAACAATCTTTTAATTAAATTTGAATGCTTATGAAAAACATAATCTCTTGGGCTTCATGGTTACTACTACCTTTTTTCTATGTTATATAATATAATATCTAATACTATATATATATTATATATATATGACTCATTCTCATTTTAAGCCATAAACACCTTACGCCTTTATATTTGCCTTCATAATTTCACACCCCGAAAATGACGGAAACTCGGGAATGCAATATAATGATCTATCTTAACACAGGATACAAATAGAGAAAAACTAATTTGCTATAAATTCCAAGTGCTATGAAGCCATCAAACCTTGTAACAAACTAAGTGAACTGTCCCAAATCGCAACTAAATCCCAAATCTACTTACATTATTATGTGCCCTCAAAAACGGACATAATCCAAACTTAATCCAAACATCAAAAATAGAATCAAACATACTAATGATGAAGAGGAATATGTGATAAAGGAAAATAAGTTTGGGGCACCAATATATGGCCCAAGACCTGCTCTGTATCTAAACTGTGCTAATCTAGAGGATCGGTCATCAGCTATACAAGCGGTAACAAACCCGTTCAGAAAAATTAGTGTTTGGAAGAAAGCAGTTAGCTTCCTTGGTTCATTACCCATACCACTTAAGCAAGTCAAATGGAAGCCTAATTATAAAGGCTCATATACGAAACAAGAAGAAGCAACAGGACAGTGGCGGACGGAAATAAGACTAACTGATCCATATAGGAGCATCTATTTACAAGGGTTCACAACAAAGAAAACGGACCAAAAATTATCAAAGTACCACAAGTTGAGTGATATCATGTCACCCAACTAGTTTATGGAATAAAATATTATATCAGCTTGGAATAAAGGAGTAGCTATATACTCCCTCTCTATGTTTAATGTTATGTTTTTATAAAAATAAAAATCATATGTATAAATCCATAATGGATTACATTTGATGTAAAGATGTTAATCCAATATATGATATATATTAAGCTAATGTGATGGATTGAGTTCATGTTTTAATTATGTGTATAATATAAGATTGTGTAATAAAAAATTAATTAAAAAAATATACAGCCGCACTTAGGGTAAGTGTGCCGCACTTTTGCGTAAATTTCCTTGATAAAACTTCCCAAACACGATTTCAACCATTTATAAAGATTTTCTCACACACACTCAGACACAAAACAGCCGGGTTTCTATCAAAACAAAGAAGAAATATCAAAAATCAATCCATCAACCTTGTAATCATGCCTAGGGTATGTTATTTTCATTCTTTAGACTTGATTATCATTAATTTCTTTAAATTATTATACATTAGGATTTGTAATAATTAAGATTAGGAAAACCTTAATCCCTATTTTATATGAACAATTAAACCTTAGAATTATGATATTTAGAAGCTACTTTACACACGCATGCTTAATATTTGATTAAATCTAATAATTAATGTTCATATTATGAATTTATAATTAAAATAAATCATGAAAATTCGAAATTATTCTTTTCCAGCCCAGAAAGTACGCCGATTTTGTCCCAAAACCGCCGCACTTTGCCCCTGTTCTCCATAAAGTACGCCGCACTTTAGGGAAGTGCGCCACACTTTCTATCTTAGAAAGTAACAGAATGTTTCTAAAACCATCAAAACACTCGCCAACCATGCTAAATCATTTCTAACATAACCATAACTTTATTGTTGATTATTTTTATGTGTAGACTTCAGGAACACAGGACGGAGAAGCCGGATCGTCATGATCCAAACGCTCAAGAAATGAAACCGTGGAAGAGTTATTGCTTCCACAAGTTCACCATGAGATTTTACTATGGGAAGGATGTACCCGAGATGCTAAGTCTAGGTACAATACCAGATTGGCCCAATTGCTTCCTAAACACATTTACTCACCATGTATCGTAAACTGGGATGTGTTGAACCGAATGGGTTGCGATGAGGAAATTGATGATATGTTAAGAATTAGGGTACGAGAAGCTGAATCAGAGGAAGAGATATTTACTTCGATGGCTTGGATTAGAGCTTTTAATATCAATGAGCCAATTTATGCCGAACTTTGCCATGAGTTTTATTCTACTTATGAGTTTGATGAAGTATGTGCTGATGATGAGTTGCAATCAAAGAAGATCATCAAGTTTAAACTTGGTCGACGAGCCCACAGTTTGACTTTATTAGAGTTTGCTCGTAGATTGGGATTATATCAAGCAGTTGAGCTAGAGGAGGATGGTTTTAATGTTTACTTTAAAGGTGGTTTACGTAGTGATGATAATTTTAATGCTACGAATTATTGGTTGAGCATTAGTCAAGAGGAAAACCTTAATTTGTCTAGGAGTCATACTTCTACTATCAGGAACCCAATTTTGAGGGTGATCCACAAAATGATCACTTATGGTTTGTGTCAGAGGACGACTAGGTATGACAAAGTGCAAAAGAATAATTTATGGCTTCTAAGTATGTTTGATGCTAGACATCAAAATGGATATGCGAATGTAGCTTGGGTAATTGCAAAATGGATGAAAAAAAAGGAGCTAGGACTCAGAAAGAGAGTTAAATTTGTTGTGAACAGTTTATTTCAAAGCTCGCTAGGAAATGCAAGGTGTTGACTGAGGATGTGGTGAGGAGTCTGAGTGCTCTAACTTATTGTAAGGATTTAGATACAACTACACTTAGAGATTTGATCGATTCTGATGGTAAACTTATTCCTGAAGATCCACAACCGGGTGTGCCTAGAGTTGGTATCCCTAGACCTCCGAGAGCATCTATGCAGGACTTATATGATAGGATGGGTCGTATGGAGATACGTCAGGATGCGATAGAGCGGATGGAGTATAGGCAGTCATATCACTGGGACAGATATCATGGAGTGTTTGAGCATATGGCTGGGGTTTATAGTGTTCCACTGCAGGGAGCCTACAACCCACCTGGTTATGCCCAACCACAGTACGACCAGTACTATCAGCAGTATCCACCTCCGCCACCACAGTACCAGCCACAGCAGCAGCAGGATGATGACGAGTAGTGTCGAGATGACACGAGTTGGTTACGTGACCGCATGTTGGGTCACGTGTGTTTCAAAAACAATTTAAAAACATTATTATTATTATCATTATGGTGTGTAAAATGCCTCTGTTGGCATTTAAAAAATATATTATCGTACTTTATTATTATTAATTAGGAATATTATTACTTCGTATGTGCTATGCAATGTCTACATTCTTTAACAGGTAAAGACAAAAGACGAATTGGCGCGAAGAAAAGATTCAGAATATCAATCGCAATTGAAAAGTATATCTCACTTTTCCATTTTATCTTTTCTCTATAATATTTTTACATTGAGGACAATGCTCATATTAAGTATGGGGGAGATAAACTGGAAATTTTTAAAAAAAATAGTAATATATTTTTGAAAAATAACATTTTATTGGTCACATTCAAGCAATCTGACTCTGGATTGATAACATTACTAGCATATTTATACCACCCCGAAAAATTGTGAGGATTAGATTTTAAGGATTTGGGTATCCATTTTTGATACCTAAGAGGATTTTATCTTTAGCTTTCTCGAGTTAAAGAGTGAGCAATTACAAATATCTCACCCGTCGTTACGGCTGTATATTTGTAGTTTTGTCGCCTTTTCTGGAGCATTGGTATTGATTTAAATTATATGAGTGTGCCGGTGATTTGTTAATTCTAGAACTTGTGCTTAAAATCTTTATGAGACCGCAGTAGGAACACGTTCGCGTGTTATAAACATTTACCAATTAAGAGGTGATAAAAATATAAATATAAGTAAACAATAAATTTTGTTTGAAAAGATTTTTAACTAAATTATTTGAAATTTTATCCGTTCAAATTAAGGAGCTCAAGTGTTGCTATTTTATGCAAAAGAAATGTGCTGATCTTAAGTATGGGGGAAAGCAAGTTTCCTCCAAATGAAAAATTGAAGTTATTAAAAAAAGGAGAGAGAAGAAAATATATATGAGAAGAAGAAGGATGATATAAGTGAATAGTTGGTTAAATTACAGATAAAATGGATTATGATTTATTTATAAACCTTTCTCAACAAATAATAAATATTATCACTAAATTTTTTTACCTCTTTTGACGTTTATGTTTGGTGCTTACGTCATGCCGGTGAAGTTTAGTTTCTTGGTCAAGCCTATGGTAATTTGAACATTTCATGACTACGCGTATGAGTGACTTTCGTTTACTATCTATTTTACCAAATTGAGCGAATCTTATCTATAAAAAATTCGTGAGTTGCTTTGTCACGTTATCTTTGCTTGTGATCATAAATTTGTTTTACGAAACAAAATTATTTCGCTTTGATTGCTTGAGGGCAAGAAATAAGTTAAGTATGGGGGGATTTGATAACGCTCCAAATATACATTAATTATCCCTCGAAAATATACTAAATATATATGTTAACGCATGAAATATTGCAAAATTTGCCTGTTTGTTGTGTAATATTCATTTCAGGACCAAAAGTGATGAAAAGGACTAACGATGCAAAGAAATCCAGTTAAAATGCACTAACAGTCGTTACAAGAAGGATGTAGAAGAAAATTTAAAGAGGAGTTAATGCTTAAAGCCAAAGTGGGGCGCACAATATATTTTGTGCGGCGTACTTCTAAACAAATTGAATGCCATTTAATTAATCACCAAGTGCAGCGCATAATTTCTTATGTACGACGCACTTTCGTGTCAGTTACTCCCAAATCATAAATGATTGCAATGATTGTGCAACCTTTCACTCCCCTAAATTATGCAACTGAAGACCCATCCTCATTATAAATAAAGCATGAATTTTGGAGGAAATCATCACTCAAATCATTCCATCCTCATCTTCCAATCATCAATCACAAGTTCTAGTAGTTTTAGTAGTTCTAAGGAGGTTTTGAAGGTTAACCACCACTTTCATCACTTTCTTGGTAAAGAAGCAAGCAAACCCTCAGAAACTTGGAGTTGCTAGTGTTACTATAGTCACTAGTTACATTATTCTTGGAAGGCATTGTAAGGTTTTGAACATCTACTCTTGAAATATTGGTAAAAACGTGTTTCTATCTTTTGATAATATGAATGTTGAATTCACCATGATTGTTATATGTGTTGTTATTATGATTTTTGAGTAGATTAACATGTTTAGTTAGGAGCTACATGATTATTATGGATCAAACTTGACTTTTGAATGAGCTTTTAATATGAATAATATAAGCTTGATATTTTTGAACTTAGACTATTTAATCTTCGTTTGATCACCATTTAGTCCGGATATAGGTTGAAAGACTCCGGTTAAGTTATTAATTTCCAAGTTGTTTGTCTATGACAACTAGACCTTAGCCTTGTGAGGATTGGCTAAGTAAACGAACATTAAACCAAGTATAAAAGGGTTTTACGCTAAACCATATGCCTAATGAACTTGGCTTAGCAAACTTATACTACTCATTATCAAACACGAATTACGCTTAAAGCATTTTTCATAATAAAAGATAAAGGCCGAAAGGGTTCTCATTTTGAATAATAGATAATCTTTCTAAGTAATTAAACATTCTTAAATCGATTATAATTTCATTCATGAATCATTCATCTACTCAAGTTTGTCCATAATGTTTCTTGTTTCTTAACCAAACATGTCCTTTATTTCTTGAATCAAATCGTTATCTTTAGATCTGTGACAGTCTATAAGATAAGTACCTTTTTGTAATTTTATTGACTATTTCTTAGAATACCCAATCCCGTGAAACGACCTGGTCTTGCCTAAAAATTATACTACATACGTGGGTTATAATTTTACCCTTTTGTTTCCCTAAAATAAATTGGTACTATCAGTCATTATAAATTTAAAGGTTTTGAAATAAATCAGAGTGGCAGATGATATAGCTAATATTGTCACAACTTGTATCAGTTTTAAGCAACAAAATTACTTTCAGAAATTATAGTTAAGGATATATCTTTTATGGTTTAATAGTTAATTAATTACACGTAATAAACTATTATGAGAATATATGTAATTGACCACTTATGATCTGATAGATATTCTTTTCGAGGCCGACATCTAAATATCAAATATATAATAATTACGTGTATGATGGTGCTAACAACACATATTACCCTAGAAGTAGACGTAGTAGCAACGTAAGTTATGATGAATTGGGGGCTGCCAGTTTCACGAATTAAGAACTAAAAGTTTGGTACATTCAAACAGATATATGGAAAATTTATCATAATTAAAGCTTTACGAATTTTCTCCATTACATCTTCATGCTAATGCTCCAAATAATACGTAGGAATAGATTAACCCTAATCATCGTAAAATTAATATTCACTATATTAAGAAGCATGACGCTAAACATTGACACCCTTTCATAATTTGGTAGCATGTAGATCTATATATATATGATTTGTTGCAGAATAAAAAGATTATATATTTTTATTTCAAATTAAGATTTCTAACAAAATAAAACCAAAAGAGAAAAAAGCAAAACAAAGACGGACCTTTCCATCTAGATTATAACACACAGCAGTGACGATATCGCCGAGATCAATCCAATCAATTACCTGACGACTATGAACATCCCATATGCGTACTTTACCATCTATGGAGCCGCTAATGAAATAGTTCACATCCACGGGGTTAAACTCAACACACGTCACTGCATCATAGCGTCACAAGATGTAAAAGAAATGCTCCATGAATAGATACTGAGACGAGAACATTAATTTAGTTAGCACTGAACATAGTTAGTGTGACTAAATATTTTCAGGCATTCATGATGTGCAAACTTTCACATACAAACAGTTTTATAAACCAAGGCAGATAGAAGATACTATATCAGAGAATATAAACTTATTAACTTAGATGTAGATTCTTAAAAAAGATATAATCATAGCAATCATTAAATAACCAATAGCATACATATGCATACACAAACTTTTATTTAGGTTTTAAGAAGAAAACGTATACCTTTAAAACAAAGAAGATGATCAACCGGGAAAAAAAGAAACCAACATATTAATACACAAACTTTCATTAGGGTTTTGAAAAAAACATATACCTTTAAACAAAACAAAGATGATGAGAAACCTAGGGGAAAAACCATACACGATAGCAGAAAAATATTACAGTTTGGATAAGGGTTTTTGTATAAGGAGGCGTAATTATCAATATATTTTCCATAATTAACTGGTATTTTTTTAAAAGAATAACATATTTGATTTTCATAGTATATCACAACTTCTGAGCTTGCTCCATTGGTTGAGGTGTTTGTTTGTGAATTAGCAGACCTAGGTTCAAACCTTGCAATGGACATTATTTTTAAAAAATCTGAAATTTCAAGATATATGATTAGGTGGCTTTAATTGTAATGACATAGCTTTAATTTTTTATGACAGGGCAAAAAACAATTTTTACAAAAAAAATAAAAAAATTAGTGAAAAAATTAATGACAAAAGTATTAGAACTCCTTTTCCTAGCTCATTCGGGCGGTTGTGTGGCATCAATTGTCAGAGGATGCATCGATTGATTATGAAGATCAATTTGAAGATTATCCAAGCTTACATCAAGAATTTTGTGATCAATTTGACTTCAAGGTTAATGGTTTAGGTAGGAAATAGTTGTATTTCTGTTTTTTATGAGAATGGCAATGTCATTCTTAGTGTAGTGGAAGGTAGTAGCAAATTTTATATTATTTTGCTTTATTTTGCCTATGTAGCGAGCCGTGATGAGGGATTTCACCCTCATCCATTGTACTTCAACGTTTTTTTGGTGTAATGTATTTTACCGGGGTATTAATTCCATTTTACCCAAAAAAAAAACTTCGGTTAAGTGATTGATTTTCAAGTTGTTTGTTTGCAACAACTAGACCTTAGCCTTGTGAGGATTGGCTAAGTAAACGAGCATTAACCTAAGTACAAAAGGGTTTAAACGCTAAAACCACCATGACTAACAAAATTGGGTGCAACTTTTAATATTACTCATTATCAAACACGAATCACACTAAAGCATATTCATAATAAAAGAATAAAGGCCGAACGGGAGTTTTCCATTATGAACAAAAGATAAACATTCTAAGTACAACTAAAACATTTATTAAATCGATTATAATTAACCTTTCGAGAATCATTCATCTACTCAATTTATCCCCATAACGTTTCTTGTTCCTTTACCCAAACATGTCCTTGATATCACTGAATCAAACCATTACTTTATTCGTGACAAATATAAAATAATCCCTTTTCCGTAATAGTATCGACTTATTCTAGAGAATACCCAATCCCTAGGAACGACCTGGTCTTACCAAAAAAGAATATACTACACACGGGGTTATATGTTTACCCTTGTGTTTCTGTCTATTAACCGGTAATTCTAGTATAATAAAATTAAAGCTTTTGACCACATGAAAAAAAAAGGTATCTTATAATTGGGTTATTTGTTGAAGCGTAGATAATTTATGGTGGGTTTCCTGAATGCCTAAATGACTTTGTCGCGAAACGTAAACACTTTACGTAACCAATAAAATTAAAATATGCAAGGTTAATAATTATCCTCTAAATAATTATCTAACACATGCTTGAAGTAAACATTTAATTGTTTGATGCCCGTTTACGTTGAATGATAATTTTTAGTTTACACGATTTAACTTAACGATTAAAATTAAAAGCAAACGTGTACGAGACTAAAAATAAATAGTGAAATAAATAACGTCGTAAAATAACCCGAAATCACGAGGTGTTATACTCGTGATCTCGCAATACACTATCTATTGTTATAATCTACTACTGATCACTACGGTGAGTTCATAGCCCCAACTTTATTTAATTGTTTTATAAACTCTTTGGGGTGAGATACATGCTAAAACATCTACTTGCGGACTATTGATTTCAAAACTGTATGCCTTCCTGAATATATTATTGCTTGTGCCTAAGTCCCTTCATGCCATAAGTCCCCCCACATCATGAACCATTAAACACTTGTGTGTGAACGCGAATATTGTGGATAGGTGTAACATTTCTGAATTTAAGATCAATATTTAAACCAAGCTCTAAATTCTATTTCTAATTTTTATGGAATTTATTATTTTTATTTTTAGCCGTTTTAACGAAAAACGTCCTTTCTAGCTATTTAACGAGTTGTTGCATATTGAATAACTATCCGTAAAACGTTTTAAGAAATTTAAAATTTCATATTTTTACTCCGGAAGTCAATTTATTTCTATTTTTGTATTTTATAATTTTTTTCCGCGTTTTGCCGAAGACGTGTCAAAAATAGTACTTTAACATTTTTTTAATATTTTAACTAAGCGTTGTAAATCAAATTGTGTAGTATAAATGTTTTAGAAAAATAAAAATAAAATTAAAAATTAAACATAACATACAAAATCAAACACTCCCCCTGGTTGACTCCAACAATAAGACTAACCAAACATCCCCTTATGTTCCATTAGCTCCTACAAATCTATAAAAGAAACACACCCTTACATATTTTCTTTATACAAAAAGGAAGAGTCCATCTAAATCACTAAAACATAAAAACACAGACACAAAAATGTGTCGACCTCCTCTCCCTCCTTACTATGTTCGACACCATCACCAAGAACACCAAAAACCATCAATCAAAAATCATTAAACCACTTCTATTCCACTTTAAATCAATCCTAAATTAACCATAATCATTCCTTATCACAAGAAAATCACCATGCATAAGATTTCCCAAATTTTTGATTTTCTTGATTTTTGATCATGAAGGGTTTTGATCAAATTAAATGTAATTGGTGTTGAAAGGGTTTAATTATAAGTGTTTTTACAAGATTTGGTATAACAAAAAGCAAGTTTGGGTCATAGATTTGGTTGTTGTGGTGCTCGGCCAAAAATCAAGGGTTTGATTGTGTTGATTTCCTTGCTATTGCATTGTGATTGTGAGTATTTTTGTTACCTTTTTTTATTGATTCAATTATATATTGATTGCATGTGTTTGATTTTATATCTAGAATTCATGAATTATAGTGCCTGTTGAATTTTTGAGGTGGATCATTGTTTGAGATGATTAGTGATAGTGTTAGGATAGTTTAGGAGCATTGGCGATGTCCGCGATGCGTGAAATTGAAGTTTTGATGGGGTTTAAAAATACCCACTTAGTGCAGAAAATTAGAGAGCCGTATTCGACCGGGTTAAACTTTGTAAAACTAATTTTGGGATAGAAAATATGTTAGGGGACGTTCATAGCTTCGAAACGGTAGGTCGCATGTCCCGTAACTCTTAAAAACAAAGATTCTATGGCCGATTGAAGTTAAGAAATATATATATATATATATATATATATATATATATATAGTAGGGATCCAATGAGAAGTAAATTAAAATAAGAAGTGGTGAGAAGTGACTAAAACCACACATTTGAGATGCAACAACTTTCATTAGATGCATTTCTATTCATCTAGATGCACCATATAGAGTTTCGAAAGTTAATTTGATGTGTAGATGGTGCAAATTGATTTTCATGATTTTAGCACATGTAGAGGACCAAAAAATAAGAGAAATCATGAAATGCATCTAAAATACGTATATGCATCTAATTAAAAGCTAAAAAATACATTATAATGCATATAAAAGCATCTAAGATTATAGAGATGCATCTAAATTTAAGTCGATGCATCTCGATATGCTGTTATAGTTACTTCTTATCCTTCTTATTTTAAGAAAACTTCTCATTTGATCATAACTCTCTCTCTCTATATATATATATATATATATATATATATATATATATATATATCTATATATATATATATAATGCACATAATGTGTTTACTAAGCTTTAATTAGATGCATATACGTATTTTAGGATGCATTTCATGATTTCTCTTATTTTTGGTCCTCTACATGTGCTCAAAATCATGAAATCAATTTGCACCAATCTAGACATCAACATTAACTTTTGAAACTCTATTGGCATCTAAGAGGAATAAGAAATGCATCTAATAAAAGTCGATGCATCTCAAAGGTGTATTTTAGTCATTACTCACCACTTCTTATTTTAACTTAATTTCTCACCAGATCTCTACTATATATATAATCTAGATATATATATATATATATATATATATATATATATATATATATATATATATATATATATATATATATATATATATATATATATATATGCAAGTTCAGCTCTTGCCCTTATTTAAAATCTGCGCAGAAAACTCAACGCTCATTTCGACCACTTTCGAGTCCGTTTTGACCTTCCGGTGAAACACGAAAGTTGTCCGGAATGTCGTTTTACTTTGCCGCGAGGCTTGTTAGTCTTAAAAATGCCTAATGTCGGGTCGAAAAACTTAAAAACATATTCTACATATTTTCAAAAAATAGAGTTGCTGCATGATGTATAGTTTTAATACGTATAATAATATAAAGTATAGAAAATTCCAAAACTACCGGGTCGTTTTCCCAAAGACTTATGAAATTGAGACCTTGTTTGTTATTTGGACAATGACTTGAATTGGTTCAAACTTTTTCGATTAATTTTCTAAATCTACAATTTATAAAAAATTTAAACAAGCAAGAAAAATTAACAGACTAAAGCTAATTAAATTCAAATAACGGTAATTAAAGAAAACGTGACAAATAAGCAATTGAACTAAATTAATACCTAAATGATTATCTAAACTTTTTCTAATCCTAAATGACTATTTAGAAGTAAATGCTAAGGAAATTCTAAAACGAGGGTAATTAAAGCTTAAAAACGAAGAAAACGAGAACGGGGATTGTCACGCGTTCTTTACAAAGTGAACTTTCAAAATATTAACCCTACGGAAGTAAATTTCAAACCTAAGCCTAGAATATGATAAAAGAAAATTTTATAAAAAAGAAAATTATTTTTTTGATTATTTTTCTTTTTTTTATTATTTTTTAAAGTTTTTAACTAAATTAAATCATGAAAATATGAAACTTTGACTAAAAAATCTAAGAATAATTCTCAGAAAAAATCACAGGAAGTTAGAAAGATTGATTAAAAATAAGTCCTATGAATAAGCTAAAAAGATTAAGCCAGGAAAAAGTAAATAAGCACTCGAAGTGCTTATTTTATAAAGAGCTCAAAAAGGGTTAAAACAATAAACAATGCACCTTGAGACGTAAAAGTCCCAAGGGCGCAGTGTTAGTGGTGTGTGTGTTGAGTGCTATGAAAGGGTTGAGGAGGGTAGAGGTTGTGGGTTCGAGTCTTGCTCACCCACAATTTCCCCTCTTCCCCTTTTTTTATTTTGCAAAAACTTTGAAAAGCAAAGTTGTAAAACAGCTGAAAACTAATAACTTTTGTGAAAACTTCTTTTTTCTAAATCAAAAATTAAGCTGGAAACAGCTTATTAAAGCAGACAGAACAACTTGGCTTCTTTTTGGGTTTTTTTTTCAAAACTTAAGCATCTAATAAGCTAAGGCCTAGTGAAATAAGCTAAGTCTACCCTTTAACTAACCTAATAAGCTAGAATGAACTAACTTTGAGCAAAAACTAATAGCCATAAGCTGAAAATCCAAATAAGCTCTTAATCTAAAACTGCATACCAAACAGCCTAAATGCTAACTTTGAGCTTAATTTTAAGCACACAAACGGATCCTTATGGAAATAAGCTCTATACCTACTTAAAGCTTGGCCTAAAAGCTACTAGAAACAGATCTTAAAAACTATTTTGAAAAACAAATGGGCAAAGAAAAAGCTATTTGAAAACAACTTATTACACTTAGTACATGCTGAGTTACTTTTGGTTTTTTTGAAAAGACAAATTGCTAATTTGTAAGCTAAAAAATAGATTTACCCAAATTAGCTTTTTAGAACTAACTTAAGTTCAAACAAATGAAGATTAGCCAAAATCTACTATTATACTAAAAAAGAAGACCTAAAACTAATTAAAAAAGTCTGAACTTTAAAAGATTAAAAGGGTCCCTATTGGCCTTTTAGTGCTGCTGATGCAGTTTGCACATGAAACAACCAAATCTTAAAACCAACAAGTGCAAGCTACAAAACTTGACTCTATACTATTAAAATTACTAAAGAGAGTGTAAATTAAACTACTAATTTAGCTAAAGCTAAAACTAACTTGAGCTTATAATGTTATTTTAACTAAGCCTACACTAACAAAATCTACTAACTACCTAATAACTTGATTGAAAAATAGATTTTAACCTTTTTAAGCACTTAATTTTCCTTACTCATAAATCCACAATGAAATGAAATCTAACCTTAAGGTCAAATGGCTGCAGCACTAACTTCAGTTAAGTGCTACCTTGGACCAAACACCCCTTAAAGTAACATAATTCATTTTGAGTTTATGAGTTTGGATTTAAATATCAAAGTATAGATACCAGATATCAAAATAAGCTAAGATATAGAACTCTAATAAGCAGATTTAAGTAGATCAAATAAGCTAGAAAATACAAAATTAACAATTATGCAAATGTTTTTGATTTTTCATGCTGCTTTTAAGACAGAATATAGAAAACTAAGATTTAATACTAATTATTAAGCCTTATGAGCATAAGACAACTACAATAAGCATAAGTAATCTAAACTAACAGAAATAAGCAGAATAAGCAATTATAAGCTGAAATGCACTTTTAAGCTACTAAATGTGAAGAGAGAACTTACAACTGCCTTTGCACAAAACAAGGCTTATAAATGATCTTTTGAGCTATCAACAAGCTCCAGCTTATCTTAGGATAAGCTAGTGAGGTCCTGGAAGTCCTTCCATTATTGACTTCCCTTCCATTAAAAGCTATGGTAAATTTTGATAGTGGACTTGAATAAGATTAAGCTCAACTAGCTTTTGAGAGCATAGTTTGAGTAATTAAGCCTAGCTTAAAAATCGATATAACAGCTTATTGAAGCTATATTATAGCAATTGAAAAGCGCATCAAACCAATTTAACTCTTAAAGTAAAAACTGAAATCCAACACAAGATTAAAAGAAACTTTAAATTTTATTATGAAAACTGAATAAGCAATACTTTTTTAAAGAGATACAAAATCTAAATGTCATTAAGCTAAAAATAGCATAAGCTACGTCTACACTAAGCTAGACTAGATAAGCAAAAGATATCCTGTGAGTGAAGAAGGTCTTGTATTTATAGGCTTGAGAGAAGCTTCTAGGTCTTGGATACACGCTCCTTTCAGTCTTGATCTTACCCCCTTGAAATCCTGCCAATCATTAGATGGCCTCTTGTAGCCCTTGAGGACAAATTGTAAGCACAGCGGATTTGCCAAGCTGGAAATCCTTACTTTGGAGTTGTATGATTTCTTTGCACTAGTTTTAGTGCAAAAATCCCTTTTTGGAGTGTGTTTTCGTTGACCCACGTAGTCCATTCCCCTTGTCCTAATTGACCAAACATAGCTTGTGTGTGACGTTTTGATGTCAGAGGGCTAAAAAAAAAAAAAAAAAAAAAAAAAAAAAAAAAAAAAAAAAAAAAAAAAAAAATAAGCTTAGTACTCGAATCTTTGTTCCACGTCATTAATTGAATTTTACCCTTTGTTTTTTATGCAGGGTTAATTACTTGGGACGACGATGAATAGTAACAACAACTTTTCCTGCTTATTTTTACTTTATACATTTATGTTTGACCCAGGGTTTAGATGGGTTGACTTGGCTCGGATTAAAAAGCATTGGGGCCTGTGATAGTTATTTGGCTCGGGTTAAAAGTGAAAGGTTAAATGGATTTGGTTATATGGCTAACGACCGTTAGTCTTTTTATTTAAAAAGGACTAACGGTGTTAAATGTGTAAGGACCATTTGTGAAATTTATTTAACATTGAAGAGTGGTAGGTTTTTATGGAGATATTAAGGGTTTTGGACTTTTAGTTGGGTTGACCACGGGATTTTACCGAGGTTGACTTTGTTGCCCATCGCGAGAAACTTCCCGCTCATGTGTACTCTATCCGTTCCCGGTGTTCGTGTTTTGTCCGTTTTGACCATTTTTCTTGTGAATTTTGCATTATCCGTACCTACACATCACAGAATGGACAAAACAAGCCATATACAAGCTTAATTTGCACAATATTGTTATTTAAGGCCATTTTAGGTATAAAAAGGATGACGGATTTCTCACATATCAAAATACCCCAAAACTAAAGCGATGTCGAGTTTCTCACGCAAGGTTAATATGCTCCAAACCCAAATTCACCTCAAAACTTCCCCAAACTAAATCTTTGAAAAGTAGCAAAGACTTTTATGGAGAGAGTTAAGAAATCACCAGCTTTAAAACACCCCCATTTTCAAAACCTTTTTTCCATTTTAGGATTTTTTTTAGCACCTAACTAGAATATTACCTACTTTCGTATATTTCCATAGACCATTAGGGATCGGGACTCATAGAACACGCTGCATGTCGTCCCGAGAATGCCCCAAAAAGGATAAATTCATCGTCCCTGACTTTTTACTTGCTCCAAACCAAGCTTAAAACGAAATCACCGCTAAATATCAGTTAAGATGCTAACACTACTCATATTTGCAACTTGTGAACTTTTCACTCCCGACAATTATTATATCTTAGGTGAATGTGCTATTTTAAATTTCAACCATGGATCAACGTTTTGCAAAATTCTATGTTTCACGTTCCACCCGAGAATAATGAGTTTGAAGGCGAGATCATCCCATGTAGCAACTTTCGTCTCGGCACATCCCAACCTTGCGGCTAAGTGACCAGGCTTTTGACACCCCACAGAGACTAGTATCGGGACTCACGGACCTTAGGTTTCAAAAACTCTCAGGTTTCCCGTATATACATAGCTTATTTAAAAACTTAAAATGAAATAGTCAAAGTTCAAAAGCATATTTAAATTTAACAAAAAGAGATCTATTTATTAATTCAAACTTAATATTAAACATAACATTTATGCAATTGTAACCCTCGACCTTTTAGAAGGCTGCAACATCGGTTGTGAGCCGGCAAGATGCAACAATACTGTTTATCAGTCTCAATTTTTATTCTTACTATGGGCTTTCTTTAGAAGGCTGTAACATCGGTTGTGAGCCGGCAAGATACATCAAACTTTTATCAGCCCACGGTATATAATTATTCTTTATTATATTTTTTTTTCATTTTTCATCATTTCAAATTTTATTTTATTAATTTTTTATTTTATTATATTTTTTATTACTTATATAGAGAAGACTTCTTTTTATGGGGAAAAAATTCAAAGTAAAAATTTTTGAACTACACAAAAATTTTTGCTATTAACAACATACAAATTTTTGTTGATTTAAAGTTTATCTCTAAAAAAAGCAACAAATGATAGTCCCGATTAAGAAGCTTAGGATAAAAAGCCCAAAATACATACACGAGCTCTTAAGATTTCCAAATAATTCCATGTTTAGCATCCAAACTCATACTTAACTCTACTCATTTTTTCGGTTCTTCGCGAAATTGTCTGCGAGACGCTAACCTAAAATAAACCAACAAGCTAGAGCTCAACACGCTCGATCAGGTCAAAATTTATTCTTATTCTACCCAGTAGGAAAGTCAAAATTGTGACAAAACACTTATTTTATTTTTGAAAATTTTGAAAATTTTATCATTTATTTTTTTTAAAAATTTTGTGGGAAAACGGGGTACGTGAGAACAACGAGCAAAGGTAGACCAGATCATATCGAAGATATACTACCCCATTTTTTTGTGTATATTTTATCTTTTTGTTTTGTCTGTTTTTTTGTTAATTTCTTTGGATATTTTTTGATGTGTTTTATACTAATAAATTAAACATTGACCTTAAAATGGTTCCCTAGTCCCAGACGTTAAAACCCCATACTAGAGACTCAAAAAGTCGAATGCAAAACCCAAGCATGAAAATATATCATAAAAATCCAAGCCATTTATCAAGTATGCACAAGAAAAATGTAGTCGATAATAATCTTAGATATTGGATTTCCCAAAATAATTGCAAGCAAAGGACTTAGGAAGCTCGAAGTGAACCGGACAAAAACACCTGAAACACCGTCTTTAAAAATTTTGGGTCATCTACAAAATAAATCACAAGCACAAACCAACAAGAATCGGAAAGAGTTACAAGCCTCCTCACATCACAATAGAAATAAGAAATAAGATATAAAGATAAGCATGGGGTGCCTCCCCACGAAGCGCTTTGTTTTTTTGTTAAACCGAGTCACATATCATGACTCGAATTATCGCTTTGTTTGATTGTTTTTAAACCCATTCTTGAGACTCTTTATAAATAACACTTTCGAGTGCTTATTTACTTTTTCCTGGCTTAATCTTATTAGCTTATTCAAAGGACTTATTTTTCATACAATCCTATTATAACTTCAGTGATTTCTGATAATTTTCTTAGAATTTTTAGTCAAAGTTTAATATTTTTCGTGAATTAATTTAGTTAAAAACTTTAAAAAATCATAAAAAATAGAAAAATAATCAAAAAATAATAATTTTCTTTTTTATAAAATTTTCCTTTATCATATTCTAGGCATAGGTTTGAAATTTACTTCCGTAGGGTTAATATTTTGAAAGTTTACTTTTTAAAGAACGCGTGAAAAAGCCTATTTTTTTTGTTTTTTTTTGTTCCCCTCCAGATTTTCTTTCTTCGTTTTTAAGCTTTAATTACCCTCGTTTTAGAATTTCCTTAGCATTTACTTTTAAATAGTCATTTAGGATTAGAAAAAGTTTAGATAATCATTATAGTATTAATTAGTCAATTCTTATTTGTCCACGTTTTCTTTAATAACCGTTATATTGAATTAATTCTGCTTAGTCGTTTAATTTTCTTGGCTTGATTAAATTTGTTTTTAATTGTAGATTTACAAAATTAATCCAAAAGTCTGCACCTAATTCAAGTCATGTCCAAATAATAAACAAGTCTCAATTTCATAAGTCTTTGGGGAAAACACCCGTAATCACTTACCTGTTAAATGTGTAGTATTTTTGTAGAGATTTTTCCCTTACTACCTTTGTCCTCAAGGGTAGTTTTGGAATTTCATTATTGTTATATTATTATACGTAATTAAAACTAATACGCAAGCAAAGTCTCATAAAAATAATTCTTAGGAAAGAATAATAAGTAGTAACACGGGTTATCGTTTCCTCGAGTGGGTAGGTGAAAGAAATCTACGTTAACGTTGTAAATTCGAGATTGATAGTCCATTCAAGTTTTTGGTTTTGGTTTTAAACTATTTTATACTAAAAATTTAACTAAACTAATAAGAAAAAATCTGAAGATTAAAATGTACAAGATTAAACTAAAATTGATTTAAAAGATATAAGTGTCAAATATGCTTAAACGATATAAATGACTAAAATGCTTGCTAAGTGATGTGAAAAGTTTATTAAGTGTGAATCTAGGTTTAATAACAAATTAATCTCCTTAGAAAATATAATTATCTCACAACGTTGGTTTATTTTAACAAAAATCTCTCAAAAAGATGTTAATTACTAGATGAATAGTTTGACTATTTCTCCGGCTTTTGCCCTTTGAAAACATTCAACTATAAATTCTAAATAATCGCAAAATTATTTTATTACTTAAACAATTTTTTTAAATCCACACCTTAATCCCCAAATCAACAATATCACTCAACAAGCACTAATTAAACTACTCACTCATAATGATAAAATAAGCAAAATATTTTAAAAATAAGCTATACTAATTAATTGAAAAAAGATAGAAAATGGAACCGAATTGGAGACCCGCAATTAAACGAATATCACCCAGTTTATTTAGCTAAAACAAATAATTAAATTCGGTCTAGCTAAATAAACCCTTAAGCTCCGCGCTTCATGAGATGACCGGTACTAAAGTCACAAAACAAGCACAAAATCTATTAAATCTAACAGTGAATAACAATTCAAACTTGCACTTCCCATTTCCCGCTTTAATATCATACGCACCAACGAGGCCCAAAAACAATTCAAACAAAGGCCCAAACTAAATGAGAATACTATTAGCAAGATAAAGGCCCAGACAGATTAGATAAGGCCCAAACAAATTGTACAATCCAAACAAAAGCCCATGTTGAATTGTAAAAACCAAATTGCAATCAGAAGAACTCGAGTCAAACGTAACCCAAGATTTTATCTAAATAATCTCTAGAAAAATAAGTACTTAAGCTCTAAAATTCTGAATAAGCCACTACTACATGAATCAACTTAAAATGATAAGCATCGAGTAGTCAAATAAGTTTGACAATCCGAAACGTCGGAGTCTCGTTGATTAAGCGGAGCTTCTAGCACTTTTACACGAGATCTAAAATCATTAATAATTCACTACACCATAGTAAATCAGTTTTATTTTAAGCTAAGAGGATTCATATTAGATCATCTCTTTTAATTTAACATTAGAATTAAAAAGCTCAATAACATATCGATAAGCTAGAACGATTAAAAACAAGATTTAAACTTAATCTACTTAATAATTCAACACAAAATCGAAATAAGCACAAAAATCAATTAATAAGCGAACGGAAAATGACTCACATTAAGCTATAAACACTTAAAACACCTTAAATGACAAAATTGATTAAGCATTTAAACTCTCAAAAGTTGATCGAGCACTTTAAGCTTACACAAACAAATAAGTTGTTTAGAACTTACTTGATCAGAAAATAAGAGTCCTAAAACTCAAAAGTGAATTCAGCACATAAATATAGCTGATCTTAGCTATTAGAATATAATTAAATCTAAAATGATGCTAAAAAACATTTGAAAATGAATCTGTTGAGCTTTGAGAGCTTATAGGAGTCATTATCTAAGTTATTAAAAACTTTTGACAATAATAAGCTATGAAAATAAAGTCGAGAAAATAGCTTATTGAATAAGTTGCACGAAATAAAAGAGAAACGAACGATTTAAATGAAAGTTAAGCAAATCGAGAACTTTAATCAACTTCTAATCATCTTTAATACATCATCGCAATAAGCTTGTGAAATAAGCAAAGTACATTAAGCAGAAAATCAGAAATAAGCTAATACAAATCTAAAATAAGCTAAAAATCTAAAGAGAAAACTAAAAAAAACTAATTCCTAGATGAGAAAAGTGTGAGGGAGCGTGATGTCTTTTATATCCAAGGAAGGGGTGCTTTTGTAAATTTAACCTAATCATTAGGAGCCAATCATTGGGTAGTAAATGCCTTCACACGGATCGAGCCCTGCAAATTCCCTGAGTAGCCAGTAGATTGAAGACACGTAGGCTTCTTAACTTGCGTACCTCGTACGCAGTAAATAGCAACCGCACGATTCAATTTCGTTCATTTCTTCGTTTGAGAATGAAATATAAAAAAAGAGGGCGACGTGGCTTTCGGTAATTGGTGGGTTGGTTGGTAGTGGTAAATCACGTGAGCTCCATTCATTAATTTAAAATGCACGTGAGACCATGTTGTAAAAACACTTCACAATTCTAATTTAAAAATGGGTCGGGTTTAGTGAAAAGGCATTGGGCCGGGTTTTGTTTTGGATTAAGTATTAAAATGGGCTAGTAATGTTATGGGCTGGCCAAAAGAAACCGGCATCAAATACTTTTCGAGCGGTGAGATTGACACTATGATGGCCCCCGGTGGGTCCTTCATGACAAGTTTTGAGGATATCATTAGCTTCTTGACCATGCACACACCGTCGAATGATTTGATCCGCACAAATACGAAAAAGATAGGGATCGTCCCAGAAATAATGTTTAACGTCCTTGAAAAACTTCTTCTTTTGTTGAGTTGTCATTCCTTTGATGATAAAATTCCCCGCATGGAAATTTGCATAGTCCGCAAACCATGGGGTACTTCCACTAGATATTACACCAAGAGTCTCTAAAGGAAAATTTTCATTTATGTCTTTGTTTTCTAACACATCCTTATGAGGATTCTCAAGTCTAGATAAATGATCGGCCGTGAGGTTCTCACTTCCTTTTTTATCACGATGGGATATCACATTCTGTAGGAGGTAGCACACCCACCGAGCAAACCTTTGGCTTGGCATCTTGTTTATTCATAAGGTATTTTAAAGCCGAGTGATCCGTATACACTATACTTTTAGATAAGACAAGATATGGTCAAAACTTTTTAAAAGCATACACTACGGCAAGCATTTCTTTCTCCGTCGTAGTGTAATGAATTTGAGCTTCGGTCATCGTCTTACTAGCATAATGTATAGGCTGAAAATGCTTCATCTTTCGTTGTCCTAAAACCGCACCAATCGCGAAGTCACTTGCATCACACATAAGTTCGAAAGGTAGGTTCCAATCTGGGACAACTAAGATCGGAGCTTCGGTAAGCTTCTTTTTAAGAGTCTCGAAAGCATCAATACAATCCTTAGAAAACACAAACGGTGTTTCCTTCTCAAGAAGGTGAGTCATCGGTCTAGCAATTTTGGAAAAGTCTTGGATAAAACGTCGGTAAAAACCTGCATGACCTAGGAAACTCCTAACACCTTTTACGGTAGTCGGGTGAGGGAGCTTAGCGATAACATCGACTTTAGCACGATCAACCTCAATTCCCGACTTCAAAATTTTATGACCTAACACAATTCCTTCTCTACACATAAAGTGGCACTTCTCCCAATTTAGAACTAAATTCGTGTCTTCACACCTTTTTAGCATCTTTTCTAAATTGGAGAGGCACGAATCAAAACTATCCCCAAAAACCGAGAAATCATCCATAAACACTTCCATAGTCTTTTTGATCATATCATGGAATATGGCCATCATACACCGTTGGAAAGTACCAGGAGCATTACACAAGCCAAATGGCATGCGACGGTACGCGAAAGTTCCATACGGGCATGTGAAAGTAGTTTTCTCTTGGTCCTGGGGATCTATCGGTATTTGAAAATACCCCGAAAATCCATCTAGAAAACAATAAAACTCATTTCCGGCTAATCTTTCTAACATTTGATCCATAAACGGCAATGGAAAATGATCTTTTCGAGTCGCTTCATTTAATTTTCTATAGTCGATACAAACTCTCCACCCGGTAACTAAACGTGTCGAATAAATTCAATCTCTACAATAGCAACCAACGGTTATTCCCCCTTTCTGCTTTGGAACACAATGCACTGGACCAAACCCATGGGCTGTCGAGATCGGGCAAATCATTCTGGCATCAAGAATTTTAGGACTCCTTTTGAGTACTTTCATGAATTTTTTAGTTAACCCGACATTTACTTTTAACTGTGTTTGTAATCATCCTCCATCAAGATTTTTGTGTGTACAAAAACGTGGGTCGATACCCTTGATAACGGTGATTTTCCAAGCAAATGGCCCGTTTTATGTGATTTAAGCACTTTAAGAGACACTATTTCAATATATTTTAACCTTTCGCAAGTAAGTCACTGGCAATTGTCGTTTTCTTCTAAGTAAGCATATTTCAAATGATTGGTAAATCATTTAACTCTAATTCCGGAGGTCTTCCATTGAATGGTTTCGCCTGATTATTTGCTTCCTTGCTTTGAGCTCCATCGAGGGAGTTGAAACAGGTCATTATTTAATAATTTTTCAATTAAGCATAAATCTGCCTCCAGATCGCAATCGGCATGATCAATTTCTAGTGAAATCGAATCATTCTTGAGATAAGCTTCGATCTCTTCTAAAATGAATTCAGAAGTAAAAGGCTCAGATGTCGGGGTGGGATTGCCACCCGAAGATTAATAGAGAAAAACCCTAGCAATTCTGGAGCATACTCCTCACAAACCTCATCAATGATGTCAATTCGGTTAATCGACATATCATCATATGAAGAGGAGTATTTCGTCGTTTGATCTAGATTAAAAGTGATGGCTTCGTTATCAACCCGAAGGGTTATTTCTTCTCCATAAACATCAATTAAGGCACGACCGGTTCTTAAGAAAGATCTCCCGAGTATGCGAGGTACTCAAGGATCGGCTTCAAAATCTACAACAACAAAGTCGGTAGGAAAATGGAACTTTCCCACTTTGACATAAACGTCTTCAGCGAGTCCTTTAGGATGAGTTATGGATCGATCCACTAACTCAAGAGTCATCCGAGTGGGGGTAAGTTCAGGTAATGATAACTTTTTCCAAATGGAAAGGGGCATAAGAAATGAGCTTGCGCCAAGATCGGCCAAGGCGTGACAAACATCCATTTCCTGGGAAAATTACATGGTATATAGAAACTTGTCGGGATCTCCTACTTTCGGGAAGCTTTTTGTGGATCACGCCGAGCTATTCCTCGTTCAATGATACGTATCTAACTTAAGCAACTTTTCCTTATTCATGAGCAAATTCCTAATCGTAGGAGCAAATCTTGGCATAAAAAACAAAGCGTCTGCGAAGCTAATGTCAAAGCGTAAATCTTGAAACATTTGAAAAATCTTCTCTTTTTGATAAGAAGCTTTTTCACAGAACTTTTGATCATTACGTCGTGAAGGATACAAAATATTTGGCTTAGGTAAAGTCTTCAGAACATCGGGTTCCAGAATTGGAATGGGATTAACCCGAGGTTGGGATGTGAGCGGTACTTCCTTAGAAATTTGTTTGCTCTTTATCCCGTGATACGCCCTCCGGTTACTCATTCCACAATCTTTATTAGGAAAAAATGATTATAGGAAACGAGGGTCCCTCGTAAGCAACACCACATCGAGTAGATGATCGCTATATCTCACATTCGGTTTGGAAGGTATTACTTTGAAGAGTACCCCGAAGTTGAGGCTTGGTTTGAAAGAATCCACTTAACATATTTTGCAAGTTAGTTTAAAGATATTTTGTTGATTCATCAAGACGCTTGTTTGAGTCTATCATCGTGTTTTTGAATTTTCATTCTTAACTTCTCCTTTCCAACGAATAGATTTGATTTTAGCATGTTACCTCATCAGTTGAACATTAGATTCTCTTTGTAACTTGAAAACTCATTTGACAAACTCTTGTTGAACTTGATTATTAGAACTGAAAAGGTTGGTTTTAAATCCTTGGTTTTGAAAATTTGGTGCATGATTGTTTTGACTTGAAAACTGATAACCATGAAAATTGTTTCACCGATTAAATTATTCCCTGACCTTGATTTTGATTAAACCTATTTTGACCATTGTTTTGCACCGGAGCAAAACCAGGTGGTGCCATTTGGTTACTAACACGGTTTGGAGGGTTAACTTGATTGTAAGTACCCGTTGCCGCACAAACACTAGATTGATTGTTATCGGTATTAGGACAATTGTACCAAGCATGAGGCCCACTACAAGTAACACATATTTCCTCAACCGCTTTAACCGGAGCGGGAGTGACAACTTTTTTAGAAACAATCTCAACTAAGGTCGAAAGTTGGTCCGCAAGCTTATCAATTCTCTCATCCGTTTTACTAACACTTTCCCTAGAAGTCGTATTCATCCTAGAAACATTCGATTTATTACGTGAATAACAAACTTTTGATTTATTCTCAATTATGTTCAAAGCTTCTCTAGTCGTCTTACTTAACAGATTTCCACCCGCCGCGGCATTTAAGGAGTCTTTATCGTTCTCGTTTAAACCGTTATAGAAGGTATCAACTTGAGTTAACTCTGTAAATCCGTGGTGAGGACAAGCTCTAAGCATTTCCTTAAATCTTTCCCATGCTTCACTAAAAGTTTCCTCAAATTTTTGTGTAAAAAGAGAAATTTCATTCTTTAAGTGAGTGGTTTTCGAAGGAGGGAAAATTGATTCACAAATTTGGTTACGAGATCCTCCCAAGTCAAGATCGAATTAGGTGATTCTTTCTCATACCAAACTTTAGCGGCCCCCTCGAGTGAATATGGAAACATCATAAGCTTAATAACATCGTTCGGTACATCTCTAAATCGTAAAGTCGAGGTAATCCTTTTGAAACTATTAATATGAGCGTGGGGATTTTCCCTCCCATAACCGTGAAACGGGCTATGATTTTGAAATGCTTGAACCAATTGTAACAAATTCGTTTTAATGCTTGAACCAATTGTAACAAATTCGTTTTATTCTCAAAATGATCCGCATTAATTTCCGGTAAAACGATAGCTTCTCCATACCCTTCCGTAGGTGCACGGAGTAGCTCTTCCATTGTTTGTTCCGCCATTGGTTCAATTTCAACGATAGTACGAAGCTCGGGTTTGACTACTTTTGGAGCACGTCCTCTATTTCGACGTCTCGGAATGGTTACGTTCGAATTATTTGGAAAATTGGAATTTCTAGTGCGCATGCACTAAGCATACAAAAATGATAAAAGAATTGAGAAAAGAAAATATTTTTGTTTACCGAATAATCAACAAACTTAGGGTAACTCCTTAGTAAAATAAATTTTACAAAAGAGATGCGCCTTTTCGTAAGTGACACAGCTGGTTATTTTTTAATCTTAAGTTGGGAACTATTGTGGATAATACTACAGTGAAGTATTATATGTTGGTGTTCTTTTACCAACTTGGTAAAAATTTTATTTCTTATATTCACAAATTCACAAGAAAATCAAAAATCCGGAAGAGCAAATATTTTTGTATTTTTCTTATTTATTAATCTTCTACTTATACTAAAAGAAAAGAAAATTGTTTTTTACTTTTTATATTTTATTTATTTTGTATTTTTAATTTTGTTTCCAAAAGCGGTAACTTTCGAAGACGAAAGGTTCTTCAAACCACGATCGACAAACTGCAAACGAAGGAATCTTAAACACAAATCCCCGGCAGCGGCGCCAAAAACTTGTTGTTAACAAAGTTATATACGTAATAATATCCAAAGTATAGAAAATTCCAAAACTACCCTTGAGGACAAAGGTAATAGGAAAAACCTTACAAAAAATACTTACCACGGTTTACACGGTAAGTGGACTACTATGGTCGTTTTCCCAAAGACTTATGAAATTGAGACCTCGTTTGTTATTTGGACAATGACTTGAATTGGTTCAAAGATGATTGATTTCTAAATTCCTAATAGTGAGCAAATAAAGGCATGATTTAAGCTAACTACGAAAAACGTTAACGGGATTAAGAAAACGCTACAAATAAGCAATTGAACTAAATTTAAATCCTAAATGCTTTTCTAAACTTTTTCTAATCCTAAATGACTATTTAAAAGTAAAAAGCTAAGGAAATTCTAAACCTAGAGTGATTTAAGCTTAAAAACGAAGAAAACGAGAACGGGGATCGAATCTGTTCTTTAAAAAGTGAACTTTCAAAATATTAACCCTACGGAAGTAAATTTCAACCTAAGCCTAGAATATGATAAAAGAAAATTTTATAAAAAAGAAAATTATTTTTTTGATTATTTTTCTATTTTTTATGATTTTTTTAAGTTTTTAACTAAATTAATTCACGAAAAATATAAAACTTTAAGCTAAAAATCCTAAAAAATTTCTAAAAATAGTTTATGATAAGCAGGATGTAGGAAAAATGAGAAATCCTAAATAGCTAAACTAAATAAGCCGGGAAAATTCAAATAAGCACTCGAAGTGCTTATTATATATAAAGCTCAAAAAAGGGTTAAAAGGGAAAAAAAAAACACCCCCAACCCCCCCCCCCCCCCCCCCCCCCCACACCACACCACACAACACACAACAAAAAAAAAAAAAAAAAAAAAAAAAAAAAAAACCCCCCCCCCCCCCCCCCCCCCCCCCCACAAAAAAAAAAAATAAAAAAAAAAAAAAAAAAAAAAAAAAAAAAAAAAAACAAAAAAAAACAAAAAAAAAACACAAACAACGGTTTGATTGTGCTAGAGCTCTTGACGGTCCGCAGGCTCGATGCGGATATAGAGAGTAGATAGAGAGGAGAGTATTGTGGGGAGTGTGATGCGCATCGCGCTCGCGCCCTGGGTGAGACTAGGTCGAGGTGTGTGTGTGTGAGATAGAGTGTGTGGAGAGATATTCACCCCGACTTCCTTGGTTCTCCCTTTTTTCATAAGCGAGAGCGCATTGTATATAGATATGATATCATGAACGACACGTTGTAAAACAGCTTATAATAAGCTATTTTTGTGAAAACACTTTTTTTCTAAATCACTAATAAGTTAGTTAAACAACTTAAAATTAAGGACAGAAAACACTTAAACCATTTTTTTTTTCTTTTAACAAACTAAAATAAGTAGAAAAAACTAATATAAGCTAAACTCTAGACTAAATAAGCTATCACTATCTTAAATCTAACCTATTATGCTAAACTAGACTAGAAATAAGAAAATTGGATAAGCCATAAGCTGAAAAATCAAATAAGCACTTATACTAAACTGAATTCTAAACAGACAGATAGCAAACTTTGAGCTTATTTTAAGATAAGCTAATGGAACCTTATGGTAATGTAACTTATACCTACTTAAAGCCTGGCCTATAAGCTACTTGAAACAATAAACAAAAAGCATTTTGAAAACCAAATAAGCACAGAAAAAGCACAATGAAAAATCTACTTATGTTGTTTTTGATGTTTTTTGGTTTTTCTATGAAAAGCTAAAATAAGCTGAATCCTAGACTAAATAAGCTAAAAACAACTTAATATTAACCTAATAAGCTAGTTAAGACAGAAACTAAACAAAAACTTAATGCAATAAGCTAAAAATCATGAATAAGCACTTTGATAAAACTGATAACCAAACAGCCTCAAAGGGCATCTTTGAGCTTAATTATAAGCTTACAAATGGAACCTTATGAAGATAAGCCCTATACCTACTTAAAGCCTACCCTATAAGCTACTTAAAATAGCTTTTAAAAATTATTTTGAAATTCAATTGCTTAATGAAGAAGCTACTTGAAACTGCTAATTTACTTAGTGTGAACTGAATACTTGAAAAGACAAAATACTGATTTTTAAGATAAAAAAAATAAGCTAACAAACTTATTTTATAAAAACTAAACTTAAACAGATGAGCATTTTCCTACAAACTATTTGTGCACAAAAATTCAAGTCTAACCAATTACCTTATCTTGCGTGGGTGGGGGGGGGTGGGGGGGGGGGGGGGGGGGGGTTTGAAGATGAAAAATTAAGATTGAAGAGATTGTCTTGCAGTTTATAAAATAACCGTTGATACATTGACACCCAAATCTCAAAACCACTAATGCAGTCCTATAGAACTTAGTTTCTATACTCTTAAAACTCCAGATCAAGGCAAAGTGGAGCTCTAAATATTTCTAAAACAGTCTTAAGCTTAAAAATGCATACTAAAAGAAACTAGGACTAACAGATTCAAACTATTAATTAGCAATCTTAAAGACAACTTGATATAAGCCAACAAAACACCTTAAATCTAATCTTATAAACCTAGAATTAAGATTCAAACTCAATTTAAAGGACCAAAAGGCCAATAGCAGTACTAACTCTCAGTTAGTACTGCTATGCCAAACACCCCTTTAAAATGTAAAAAATCCATAATCAGCTTATAAAATTAAGATTTAAAGCACAAGTATCAACTACCAGATACTAGACAGCTTATAACCAACATAATGAACAATTATTAATAAGCAAATAAGCAGAGACAATAAGCAAACTAAGCTATGCTAATATTTTTGTTTTTTTAACTGTTTTTAAACTAATATAAGCAGATTAAGATTTAAGCTACTTATCTAAACTAAATAAGCATCAAACAAAGATAATAAGCAAGCTTAAGCTAAATTTAACATCAATAAGCTACTAACAAACAGATTAAGCAATTATGCATATTTTAACTAAAATTATGAAGAGACAGATAAGTAAAAATAAAGGAAAAGGAGATGGTACCTCACACCTCAGCTAAACAGAGGTGAGTGCTCTTAATAGAGCTTATACAAACAGCTTAAGCTTATTCCCAAATACCTATTCTAAACCTAACTCCTGACCTTCAGGAACTATTACCACTTGAATTCTATAAGCAGCCATCCAATTCCATTAGAATTCAAGTAATTGAGAGCTTTTAGTAGCTTAAGGACAATAAGAGCTTATGAAACAGTAGAGCTTATTTAGATCATTTTTAGCATAAAAGTAAACTTATTAAAAGACAGATTGCATAATAAGAACAATTAAACTTTCATTACTAGAAAACTGAGTTACAAAATTGAAAGTGAAAAGTTACATGAAATGAAAATACGAATAAGCTAAAGTGACATAAGCTAAAATTATTTAAAAACTACTAAAAGCTAAAAACTATCTCCTTCTGTGAGTGAAGCAGACTCTCTATTTATAGAGCAAGAGAGAAGCTTCTAGTCTTCAACACACGCTCATGCTTGCTCTGATCTTGACCATTCATTCTTCTCTAATCATTGGATCCTTCATTGTGACCCTTGGATGAGATTGTGAGCACACGGATTGCCAGCGTGGCATTCCTTGTGTCAGAGCCATGTGCTTCTTTTGGCTTGTTTTTAGTGTAAATTTACCATCAAGGTGTGTTTCTTTTAAGACCCGCGTGTAATTCTTTGTCAGAGTCTTGACCAATAAGAGCTCTTGGTGACGTTTTTACTTGATGAGATGGCACTTAGTACTTGGAATCTCTTGTAGCCACGTTGAATTAAGAGGGTGTGGGTTATTTTGGGTTTAATTTGAGATAGGTGAAATGGGGGAGGCGGTGAACAGTAAAAACTGTTTTTCCCGCCCCCCAAATGTTATACATTTTGTGTTTGACCTAGGGGTTTGGGGTGTTGACTTGGGCCCGGGATATAAAAGGATTTGGGCTGTTTGGTTTATATGGGCTCGGTGAAAGGGATTTAAGGGATTTGTTATAAAGAGATAACGACCGTTAGTCTTTATAATAAAAAGACTAACGGTGTTAGGGTTTTAAGGACTTATTGTGAATTTGGTTTAACATTAAGGCTCATTTGTGTATTTTGAGGGTTTTGGCATTTTGTGGTTTGGCCAAGGGTTGACCAAGGTTGACTTTGTTGACCTTTTGCTAGAAACTTCCGGCTCTTGTGCACTCTTTCCGTTCCCGTGTTCGTGTTTGTCCGGTTTTGACCGTTTTCTTGTGATTTTTGCAATATCCGTACCTACACATCACAAATGACAAAACAAGCAATATACAAGCATAATTTGCATAATTTGTTCATTTTAAGGCTATTTTTGGATTGAAAAGGATATGTGATTTCTCACATATCACACATATGGATTCTCCATCTCTTTGCTTGATATGATGTATCTCTACCGGAGCCTTGATGTGGATATGTGAGAATCCATATCCTTGTTTTAGATCTGGAGAGAGAAAAATAGCCTTTAAAATGAAACAAATTGTGCAAATTATGGCTTGTATATTGCTTGTTTTGTCTTTGTGATGTGTAGGTTATGGATAGTGCAAAAATCACAAGCGAAAACGGTCCAAAACCGGAAAAAAACACAAACACGTGGGAAGGAAAGAGTGCTACAAGTAAGAGCCAGACCCCCCCCCCCCCCCCCCCCCCCCCCCAGTTCCTCCCCCACCCCCCCACCAAGCAAAAGGCCTCACAATAGCGCATCTCACTGTGTGGTCAACCCTTTGGTCAACCACAAAATGCCAAAACCCTCAAAAATACACAAATGAGCCTTAATGTTAAACCAAATTCACAATAAGTCCTTAAAACCCTAACACCGTTAGTCTTTTTATTATAAAGACTAACGGTCGTTATCTCTTTATAACAAATCCCTTAAATCCCTTTCACCGAGCCCATATAAACCAAACAACCCAAATCCTTTTATATCCCGGGCCCAAGTCAACACCCCAAACCCCCGAGTCAAACACAAAATGTATAACATTTGGGGGGCAGGAAAAACAGTTTTTACTGTTCACCGTCTCCCCCATTTCACCTAGCTCAAATTAAACCCAAATTAACCCACACCCTCTCAATTCAACGTGGCTACAAGTGATTCCAAGTACTTAAGTGCCATCTCATCAAGTAAAAACACGTCACCAAGAGCTTCTATGGGTCAAGACTCTGACAAAGAATTACACGTGGGTCTTAAAAGAAACACACCTTGATGGTAAATTTACACTAAAAACAAGCCAAAAGAAGCACATGGCTCTGACACAAGGAATGCCACGCTGGCAATCCGTGTGCTCACAATCTCATCCAAGGGTCACAATGAAGGATCCAATGATTAGAGAAGAATGAATGGTCAAGATCAGAGCAAAGCAGGAGCGTGTGTTGAAGACTAGAAGCTTCTCTCTTGCTCTATAAATAGAGAGTCTGCTTCACTCACAGAAGGAGATAGTTTTTAGATTTTAGTAGTTTTTAAATAATTTTAGCTTATGTCACTTTAGCTTATTCGTATTTTCATTTCATGTAACTTTTCACTTTCAATTTTGTAACTAAGTTTTCTAGTAATGAAAGTTTAATTGTTCTTATTATGCAATCTGTCTTTTAATAAGTTTACTTTTATGCTAAAAATGATCTAAAATAGTCTCTACTGTTTCTTCACGCTCTTAATTTCCTTAAGTACTAAAAAGTCTCAATTACTTTGAATTCTAATGGAATTGGATTGGGCTTATAAGAAATTCAAGTGGTAATAGTTTCCTTGAAGGACCAGGGAGTTGGTTTAGAATAGGTATTAGGAATAAGCTTAAGCTGTTTGTATAAGCTCTATTAAGAGCACTCACCTCTGTTTAGCTGAGGTGTGAGGTACCATCTCCTTTTCCTTTATTTTTACTTATGCAATTCATGTTTTTCCTTATAAACAATCTAGTTTAATCATGCTCTTTTAAGCTCATTAAGCTATCATTTACACTATTAAGCTAGCTCTTCACTTAGTTAAGCTTTTATAAAGCCTAACTAAGCTTAATAAGACTCAAACTCACTCCTAAAATTACCACAGCTTCTTAAATGGAAGGGAAGCCAATAATGGAAGGGCTTCCTGGACCACACTAGCTTATCCTAGGATAAGCTAGAGCTTGCTGATCAGCTCTTGGAGTAATTGTAGCCTTGTTTGAGCATAGACTATTGTAAGTTTCTTAAAATTTTCTTTTATAGCTTTAAATTTTGCTTATTAGCTTTAAACTGCTTAATGATTGCTTATTATGGATTAAAATTGCTTATTTCTGCTTAGTGTACTAATTTGTTGCTTATTAAGTATACTTCTTAGGAAAAAAATAGTTTGCAAGTAGTTTTTATGAAAAACAGTTTGAAAAACCAAAAATATTAGTTTAGCTTATAGCTTATTGTTCTTGCTTATTAGTTTGTTCAAATCTGCCTGTTAGGTCTGTTTATAGCTTATGACTATCTGGTATTTTAACTTTGTACATTAAATCTCAAAAATATAAGCCGAAAATGAATTTTAGTTATTTAAAGGGGTGTTTGGGTCAAGGCAGTACTAACTTGAGTTAGTACTGCCAAGACTCCTTTGGTCCTTTAACTTGACTCAAATCATCATTTTAAGGTTTATGGTGAAAGGATTTAAGGTGCTTAAATGTTAAAATCTAATTTTCAATCAAGTTAGTAGATAGTTATTAGATTATGTTAGTATAAGCTTAGTTAGTCTAGCATTTTTAGCTCAAATCTCTTTTAGCCATTGGTTTTGTTATTTTTGCATTTACTTTAGTATTTTTAAAGTAGTAGAAACTAGTCCTATAGCCTGCAATTATTAGATTTGAGAATTGGTTCACTTGGTGGTCAAATGCATCAGCAGCATAATAATGACAAACAACCTTTTTCAATTCAATTTTTTAGAGGATAATAACAGTTCTTAGATCTTGACTTTAATTATACAAGTAGATTATAGGCTACTTTAAATCAGTTTGAGCTTGATTTGTTTTAAGAAGTCCATTTGCTTATCTATTTTTAAGCTCAAAATCAGCATTTTGTCTTTTGAAAATCAAAAACATACTCAGCTCCTACTGAGTTAATAAGCAGTTTTCAAGGAGCTTTTTCAATAAGCATTTGTCTTTCAAAATGATTTTTAAAATTTGTTTCATGTATCTTTTTGGTTAAGGTTTAAGGTAGTATAAGTTACAAACCCATAAGGATCTGTTTGCATAGTTAAAAATAAGCTCAAAGTAGCTAAGTTGTCTGTTTGGTATGCAGTTTTCTTATAAGTGCTTATTTGAAATCCTCAGCTTATGGCTTGCTTCTTTGTGCTTATTTCTAGTCTAGAGTAGTTTATTAAGTTAGACTTAGCTTATTTTGTTTATGTCCTTAGCTTATTAAGACATTTAGTGGAAGCAGCATTAAAGATTAAAACTAGCACTGCTGTGCTTATTTAAGCTTTTTCTTGCTTAAAGTGTTTGTTCATTTCTTTTCAAAATTAGCTCATTAAGATAGGGTCAATTTAGTAGGTGCTAATTTTGTTTTGAACTTAGTTTAATTTAGCTTATTAGTTGCTTAAGTTCAAAAAGTAGTTTTATATAATTCGTTGGCTTTTCAGCTGATTTCTAGCTTATTTAGGGAGTTTCAAAAATAGTAGCTTTTATTAAAATTGATAGTTTTTAGCTTTTCTATAACTTTGCTTTTTTTTAGGATTTTGCAAAAAAAAGGGGGAAACCAAGGAAGTAGGGGGTGAGCAAGACTCAAACCCCCGACTTCAACTTAGCCTCTACCCTTTTTATAACACTCCACACACAAACACACTAACCACTGCGCCCTTGGGACTTTTATGTCCTAAGGTGTGTGGTTTATTCTTTTACCACTTTGTTAAGTTTTGTTATAGAAAAGCACTTCGAGTGCTTAAAAGCTTTTTCCCGGCTTATTTAGTTTAGCTTTTTAAGTTTTTACATTTTTCCTGCATTCTGCTTATCATAAGCTATTTTTAGAATCTTTACTTAGATTTTTAACTCAAAGTTTAGTATCTTTAATCATTTATTTTTGTTAAAAACTTTAAAAAATCAAAAAAAATAGAAAAATAATCAAAAAAATAATTTTCTTTTTTATAAAATTTTCTCTTATCATATTCTAGGTGTAGGTTGAAATTTACTTCTGTATGGTTAATATTTTGAAAATTCACTTTTTAAAGAACGGGATTCGATCCCCGTTCTCGTTTTCTTCGTTTTTAGCTTAAATTACTCTCGGTTTAGAATTTCCTTAGCTTTTTACTTTTAAATAGTCATTTAGGATTAGAAAAAGTTTAGAAAAGTATTTAGGGTTTAATTTTAGTGTTCTAGCTTATTTGTCGTGTTTACTTTATTTCCCGTTATCGTTTTTTTCGTAGTTAGGTTTAATTGTGCCTTTATTTGCTCACTATTAGGATTTTAGAAAACAAATCATCTTCGAACCAATTCAAGTCATTGTCCAAATAACAAACGAGGTCTCAATTTCATAAGTCTTTGGGAAAACGACCCGGTAATCACTTACCGGTTAAACGTGTAGTATTTTTGTAAGATTTTTCCTACTACCTTTGTCCTCAAGGGTAGTTTTGGAATTTTCTATACTTTATATTATTATACGTATTAAAACTACTCATCAAGTTTTTGGCGCCGCTGCCGGGGATTTGTGATTAAGATTCCTTCGTTTGCATTTGTCGATCGTGGTTTGAAGAACCTTTCGTCTTCGAAAGTTACGCTTTTGAGAAAATCAAAAATACAAAAAAAAATTAAAAATATAAAAAGTAAAAAAATATTTTTCTTTTCTTTTTAGTATAAGTAGAAGTTAAATAAATACAAAAATACAAAAATATTTGCTCTTCCGGATTTTTCGATTTTTCTTGTGAATTCGTAAATGTATAATTTTTTTTTTACAAAGTTGGTAAAAGAACACCAACAAATAATACTTTCAACTGAAGTATTATCCATCAATAAGTTCCCGAACCAAAGATTCAAATTTTTTTTACCGTTTGTGTCACTTACGAAAAAGGCGCACCTCTTTTGTAAAATTTATTTTACTTAAGGGAGTTACCCTAAGTTTGTTGATTATTCGGTAAACAATTTTTTTTTCTTTTCTCATTTCTTTTATCATTTCATTTGTTTGTTTAGTGCATGCGCACTAGAAATTCCAATTTTCCAAATAATTCAAACGTAACCATTCCGAGACGTCGAAATAGAGGACGTGCTCCAAACATAGTCGAACCCGAGCTTCGTACTATCGTTGAAGTTGCACCAATGGCGGAACGTACAATGGAAGAGCTACTCCGTGCACCCACGGAAGGGTATGGAGAAGCTATCGTTTTATCGAAAATTAATGCCGATCATTTTGACATTAAGACGAATTTGTTACAACTAGTTCAAGCTAACCCGTTTCACGGTTATGAGAGGGAAAATCCCCATGCTCATATTAATAGTTTCAAAAGGATTACCTCGACTTTACGATTTAGAGATGTGCCGAATGATGTTATTAAGCTTATGATGTTTCCATATTCGCTTGAGGGGAACGCAAGATTGTGGTACGAGAAAGAACCACCTAATTCGATCTTGACTTGGGAGGATCTCGTAACCAAATTTGTGAATCAATTTTTCCCTCCTTCGAAAACCACTCACTTAAAGAATGAAATTTCTCGTTTTACACAAAAATTCGAGGAAACTTTTAGTGAAGCATGGGAACAATTTAAGGAAATGCTTAGAGCTTGTCCTCACCACGGATTTACAGAGTTAACTCAAGTTGATACCTTTTATAACGGTTTAAACGAGAACAATCAAGACTCCTTAAATGCCGCGACGGGTGGAAATCTTTTGATTAAGACGACTAGAGAGGCTTTGAACATAATTGAAAACAAATCAAAAGTTTGTTATTCTAGGATGAATACGACTTCTAGGGAAAGTGTTAATAAAACGGATGAGAGAATTGATAAGCTTGCAGACCAACTTTCGACCTTAGTTGAGATTGTTTCTAAAAAAGTTGTCACTCCCGCTCCGGTTAAAGCGGTTGAGGAAATTTATGTTACTTGTAGTGGGCCTCATGCTTGGTACAATTGTCCTAATACCGATAACAATCAAGCTAGTGTTTGTGCAGCAACGGGTTCTTACAATCAAGTTAACCCTCAAAACCGTGTTAGTAATCAAATGGCACCGCCAGGTTTTGCTCCGGTGCAAAACCAAGGTCAAAATAGGTATAATCAAAATCAAGGTCAAGGGAATAATTTTAATCGAGGAAATAATTTTAATCGAGGAAATAATTTTAATCGAGGAAATAATTTTCATGGAAATCAAGTTTTTCAAGCACAAAACAATCATGCTCCAAATTTTCAAAATCAAGGATTTCAAAACCAACCTTTTCAAGTTCCTAATAATCATGTCCTCAAATGATGAGAAATATGCAAAATCAAATCAATTCGTTGAAAGGAGAAGTTAAGAATGAAATTCAAAACACGATGAAGACTCAACAAGCCGTCTTGATGAATCAACAAAATGTTTTTCAAACTAACTTGCAAAATATGTTAAGTGGATTCTTTCAAAACCAAGCCTCAACTTCGGGTACTCTTCCGAGTAATATCATTCCAAACCCGAAGGGTGAGATGAAATAGATCACTACTCGAAGTGGTGTTGCTTACGAGGGACCCTCGATTCCTACTAATCCTTCTTCTAAAAAGGTAGTGGAACGAGAAACCGAGGAGACAACAGACAAAGAGCAAACAAATTTCCAAGGAAGTACCCCTCACATCCCACCTCCGGTTAATCCCATTCTGATTTTGGAACCCGATATTCCGAAGACTTTACCTAAGCCGAATATTCTGTATCCTTCACGATGTAATGATAAAAAGTTTTGTGAAAAAGCTTCTTATCAAAAAGAGAAGATTTTTCAAATGTTCCAAGATTTACGCTTTGACATTAGCTTTGCAGACGCTTTGTTTTTTATGCCAAGATTTGCTCCTACGATTAGGAATTTGCTCATGAATAAGGAAAAGTTGCTTGAATTAGCTAAGATACCGTTGAACGAGAATTGCTCGGCGATGCTCCTCAAAAAGCTTCCCGAAAAGCTTGGAGATCCCGGCAAGTTTCTTATACCATGCAATTTTCTGGGAATGGATGTATGTCACGCCTTGGCCGATCTTGGCGCAAGCATAAATCTTATGCCTCTTTCCTTTTGGAAAAAGCTTTCCCTACCCGAACTTACACCAACTCGGATGACTTTAGAGTTAGCGGATCGATCCATAACTCATCCTAAAGGACTCGCCGAAGACGTTTATGTCAAAGTGGGAAAGTTCCACTTTCCTACCGACTTTGTTGTTGTAGATTTTGAAGCCGATCCTCGAGTACCTCTCATACTTGGGAGATCCTTTTTGAGGACCGGTCGTGCTTTAATTGATGTTTATGGAGAAGAAATAACCCTTCGGGTTGATAACGAAGCCATCACTTTTAATCTAGATCAAACTACGAGATACTCCTCTACAAATGACAAGTCGGTAAACCGAATTGATGTCATTGATGAGATTTGTGAGGAGTATGCTCCGGAATTGCTAGGGTTTTCTAATAAATCTTCGGGTGGCAATCCCACCCCGACGTCTGAGCCTCTTACTTCCGAATTCATTTTAGAAGAGATCGAAGCTTATCTCAAGGATGATTCGATTTCACCAGAAATTGATCATGCCGATTGCGATCCGGAGGGAGATATTTGCTTAATTGAAAAATTATTAAATAATGACCCGTTTCAACTCCCTCCGATGGACCTAGTGCAAGGATATATAATCGAGGTAAAACCTTCAATTGAAGAGCCTCCGGAATTAGAGTTAAAAGATTTACCATCTCATTTGGAATATGCTTACTTAGAAGAAAACGACAAGTTACTAGTGATTATTGCAAAAGGTTTAAAAGATAATGAAAAAGATGCTCTCTTAAAAGTGCTCAAATCTCATAAACGGGCCATTGCATGGAAAATCACCGATATCAAGGGTATCGACCCTCGTTTTTGTACACACAAAATCTTGATGGAGGATGATTACAAACTCGCAGTTAAAAGTCAAAGACGGGTTAACCCAAAAATTCACGAGGTAATCAAAAAGGAGGTCAAAAAACTTCTTGATGCCGGAATGATTTACCCGATCTTCGACAGCCCATGGGTTAGTCCAGTGCATTGTGTTCCAAAGAAAGGAGGAATAACCGTTGTTGCTAATGAAGAGAATGAATTAATTCCGACACATTTAGTTACCAGGTGAAGAGTTTGTATCAACTATAGGAAATTAAATAAAGTGACTCGAAAAGATCATTTTCCATTGCCGTTTATGGATCAAATGTTAGAAAGATTAGGCGGAATGGAGTTTTATTGTTTTCTAGATGGATTTTCAGGGTATTTTCAAATACCCATAGATCCCCAGGACCAAGAGAAAACTACTTTCACATGCCCGTATGGAACTTTCGCGTACCGTCGCATGACATTTGGCTTGTGTATTGCTCTCGGTACTTTCCAACGGTATATGATGGCCATATTACATGATATGATCAAAAAGACTATGGAAGTGTTTATGGATGATTTCTTGGTTTTTGGGGATAGTTTTGATTCGTGCCTCTCCAATTTAGAAAAGATGCTAAAAAGGTGTGAAGACACGAATTTAGTTCTTAATTGGGAGAAGTGCCACTTTATGTGTAGAGAAGGAATTGCGTTAGGACATAAAATTTTGAAATCGAGAATTGAGGTCGATCGTGCTAAAGTCGATGTTATCGCTAAGCTCCCTCACCCGACTACTGTATAAAGTGTTAGGAGTTTCCTAGGTCATGTGGGTTTTTACCAAGGATTTATCCAAGACTTTTCCAAAATAGCTAGACCGATAACTCACCTTCTTAAGAAGGAAACACCGTTTGTGTTTTCAAAAGATTGTATTGATGCTTTTGAGACTCTTAAAAAGAAGCTTACCGAAGCTCCGATCTTAGTTGTCCCAGATTGGAACATACCTTTCGAACTTATGTGTGATGCAAGTGATTTCGCGATTGGTGCGGTTTTAGGACAACGAAAGATGAAGCATTTTTAGCCTATACATTATGCTGGTAAGACAATGACTGAAGCTCAAATTCATTATACTACGACGGAGAAAGAAATGCTTGCCATAGTGTATGCTTTTGAAAAGTTTTGGTCATATCTTGTCTTATCTAAAAGCACAGTGTATACGGATCACTCGGCTTTAAAATACCTTATGAATAAGCAAGATGCCAAGCCGAGGTTGCTTCGGTGGGTTCTTCTTCTACAAGAATTTGATATCACCATCCGTGATAAAAAAAGGAAGTAAGAACCTCGCGGCCGATCATTTATCTAGACTTGAGAATCCTCACAAAGATGTGTTAGAAAATAAAGACATAAATGAAAATTTTCCTTTAGAGACTCTTGGTGTAATATCTAGTGAAAGTACCCCATGGTTTGCGAACTTTGCAAATTTCTATGCGGGTAATTTTATCATCAAAGGAATGACGACTCAACAAAAGAAGAAGTTTTTCAAGGACGTTAAACATTATTTCTAGGACGATCCCTATCTTTTTCGTATTTGTGCGGATCAAATCATTCGAAGGTGTGTGCATGGGCAAGAAGCTAATGATATTCTCAAACCTTGTCATGAAGGACCCACCGGGGGCCATCATAGTGTCAATCTCACTGCTCAAAAAGTATTTGATGTCGGTTTCTTTTGGCCGACCATATATTGAGATGCCCATACTATGATCAAATCTTGTGATACGTGTTAAAGACAAGGCAAAATTTCACAACGAGATGAGATGCCTCAAAACGCTATTCAAGTTTGTGAAATCTTCGATGTATGGGGTGTCGATTTTATGGGACCATTTCCGTCTTCACATGGGAATAAATGCATCCTCGTTGCCGTTGATTATCTTTCAAAGTGGGTGGAAGCAAAGGCGCTCCCCATAAATGATGCTCGAGTTGTAGTTAAGTTTTTAAAATCTCCTTTTGCCCGATTCGGAACACCTAGAGCTATTATAAGCTACCGTATGACCCATTTTTGTAATGATCAATTTGCTAAAGTAATGTCTAAGTATGGGGTCACTCATCGTCTTGCTACCGCTTATCACCCTCAAACGAGCGGTCAAGTGGAGGTGTCCAATCGTGGTTTGAAACGTATTCTAGAAAGGACGGTTGGTGAGAACCGTGCCTCATGGTCCGACAAACTAGATGACGCTTTATGGGCATTTCGTACCGCTTTTAAGACACCGATTGGTTGTACGCCTTACAAATTAGTGTACGGAAAGTCTTGCCATTTACCTATCGAGTTAGAGCATAAAGCATATTGGGCTTTGAAACATGCTAATTTTGATCTTAAAACCGCGGGTGATCACCGAAAGCTTCAACTTAATGAACTTAATGAGCTTCGTGATCAAGCTTACGAGAATTCTTTGATATATAAAGAGAGGACGAAGAAGCTTCACGACTCAAAGATCAAAAACCACATTTTCAATGTTGGTGATCGAGTTTTACTCTTCAACTCTCGTCTAAAGATATTCTTGGGAAAGCTTAAAACTCGTTGGTCAGGACCTTTCACCATCACCAAAGTTTTTCCATACGGAACCATCGAGTTATCTCAACCCGATGGTCCAAACTTTAAGGTGAATGGTCATCGTGTGAAGCATTACTTTGGAGGGGACTTACCACCCAAGGTAGTCCAGGATCTCCACACTTTCTCCAAGGACGAATGAATTCGGGGATCGAGTCAAGCTATGTGACTCGGTTACCAAAAACAAAGCGCTTCGTGGGAGGCACCCCATGCTTATCCTTCTATCTTCTTTCTTATTTCTATTGTGATGTGAGGAGGCTTGTACTCTTCCGATTCTTGTTGTTTGTGCTTGTGATTTTTTGTAGGATTGACCCAAAATTTTCTGAAGACTCTCGTGTTCGGTGTTTTGTCCCGGTCCACTCGAGCTTCCTAGCCTTTGCTTGCCATTAGTTTGGGGAAATCCGATATCCTAAGATTATTATCGACTAACATTTATCTTTTAGCATACTTGATAAACGGCTTGAGATTTTTGTGATACTTTCTCCACGCTTGGATTATGCATTCGACTTTTTGAGTTCTAGTATGGGGTTTTTGAGCCTTAGGCTAGGAAACATTGAGGACAATGTTTAATTTTAGTATGGGGTAGTATATCTTCGATATGATCTTACCTACTTTTGCCATTGTTCTCACGTACCCCGTTTTCCCACCAAAATTTTAAAAAAATGAAAAAATTTCAAAAAATTTCAAAAATAAAATAAGTGTTTTGTCACAATTTTGACTTTCCTACTGGGTAGAATAAGAATAAATTTTGACCCGATCGAGCGTGTTGAGCTCTAGCTTGTTCCTTAACTTTTAGGCTAAGCGTTCGCGAAAATTCGCGAAGAACAAAAAATGATAGTGTTAATTATGAGTTGGATGCTAAGCAAGGATTAGTTGGAAATCTTAAGAGCTCATGTATGTAATTTGTGGTTTTTTCTCCCATAAGCTTCTAACCGGATTAATAATACGTGCTGTTTTTGGAGATTAAACTTAAATCAACAATTTTTATGTAGTATATAGCAAAAAATTTAGTCTTAGTTCAAACTTATACTTGAATTTTTCAAAAAGAAGTCTTCTCTATACAAAAAATAATAATAAAATAAAATAAATAAATAAAATAAAATATAATAATAATAATAAAAACTGTGGGCTGATAAAAGTTTACTACCTCTTGCCGGCTCACAACCGATGTGGTAGTCTTCTAAAGAAAGCCCATAGTAAGAATAAAAATCCGAGACTGATAAAAGTTTGTTGCATCTTGCCGGCTCACAACCGATGTTGCAGCCTTCTAAAAGGTTGAGGGTTACAATTGCATAAATGTTATGTTTAATATTAAGTTTGAATTAATAAATCTCTTTTTGTTAAATTTAAATATGCTTTTGAACTTTGACTATTCTATTTTAAGTTTTTATATACGGGAAACCTGAGAGTTTTTGAAACCTAAGGTCCGTGAGTCCCGATACTAGTCTCTGTGGGGTGTCAAAAGCCTGGTCACTTAGCCGCAAGGTTGGGATGTGCCGAGATGAAAGTCGCTACATGGGATGATCTCGCCTTCAAACTCATTATTCTCGGGTGGAACGTGAAACATAGAATTTTGCAAAATGTTGATCCATGGTTGAAATTCAAAATAGCACATTCACCTAAGATATAATAATTATCGGGAGTGAAAAGTTCACAAGTTGCAAATATGAGTAGTGTTAGCATTTTAACTGATATTTAGCGGTGATTTCGTTTTAAGCTTGGTTTGGAGCAAGTGAAAAGTCGGGGACGATGAATTTATGCTTTTTGGGGCATTCTCGGATCGAAATGCATCTTGTTCTATGATCCCTAACGGTTATGGAAATAACGAAGTCCGAATATTCTAGTTAGTTTTAAAAAAAACATCATAAAAATGAAAAAAGTTTTAAAAAATGGGAAAATAGTGTGTTTTAAAACTTTTGATTTCTTAACTCTCCCCACAAAAGACTTTGCTACTTTTTAAAGGATTAGTTTGGGGAAGTTTTGAGGTATTTGGTTTTAGGGCATATAACAACATTTAAGATTACATTTTTCTGATCAAGCATACGTTGGTGGTCTTTGAGCATGAGCTCAATCCATGCCTTAACCTCTCTTCCTAAACAACCAAAACCCTATAAAAATCTTGTTATCAATAATCAGTCATTTTCTATCAAACACTAAACCACTTTCACCAAAAACCAATGTTTTGAAACCATGTTTTTTTATCGACCCAGTTTAATAGCTGGTTCACTTGGTCACCGGTTCAATCTGTTGAACCGTCGGGTCAAACCGGTTTCACACGTATATATACTTTTTTCATATATCTAACATAGTGTTGTATGGTGTCATAAATTTCTTGACATCATTTGTTAGGAATTACAGATTTGATGATTACAAAACCCATAAACAAAAATGAAGAAAGAAGAAACAAAAGGAAACAAGATATGCTAAAGAAGGAAACAAGATCAAGATTAATGTTGATTGAAATCAACATTAATGTTGAAGATATAGATTAGTCAAACATTAATGTGATTAGTCAAACATTAATGTGATGATTAATGTCAATTAATTAGTTTCCTAATTGTATTATGTTTTCTTTTGAAATAATAAGGACCCATTATGTAATAGTTAGGTAGCTTTGTTAGTAAGCTAGGGTTTCTTGTAACCTCCCTCTATTATATAAAGAGGGTAGGCGTCTAGGTTACATCCATAAAATGCCAAAACCCTCAAAATACCCAAATGAGCCTTAATGTCAAACCAAATTCACAAAAAGTCCCAAAAACCCTAACACCGTTAGTCCTTTGTTAATAAAGAACTAACGGTTGTTAACTCTTTTATAACCAAATCCCTTAATACCCTTTGCCCGAGCCCATAAAAACTTGTGGCCCAATTTCCCTTTTACCCAAGCCCAGGTCAACACCCCTTTACCCCCAGGTCAAACAATGTTATAAAAAGAAAAAAATAGGGCGCGGGAAAATTCGTTGTTACTATTCATCACATCATCCCAATTTAACCCTGTGTAAAAATTCATGTGTAAAAACCTACGCTCTCTCAATTAAGCTATATGGCCAGAAGATACCAAGTACTGAGTGCCAAGTCATCAACAAATATGTCACCAAGAGCTCTCATTGGTCAAGATGAACAAATGGAATGACGCGTGGATTCAAAGAAACACACAAGAAAAGGGAAATTTGCATTGGATTCAGTGTTAAAGAAACACACTCACCCCAAAAGAGTGGGATTGACAGCTTATCAATCTGTGTGCTCATTTTGATCCAAGGGCTATGATTAAGCATCCAATGATTAGCAATGATTAAAAGGACAGGATCAAGACTAAGAGGAGCGTCCTAATCAGACTAGAAGCTTCTCTCTTGCTCTATAAATAGAGAGTCTGCTTCACTCACAAGGATCATCTAGGAGTAGTTTTAAATAGTAGCTTGTAGTTTTAGCTTATCATGTAATTTTTTAGCTTATTGTTTTAAAATCAATGTAATTTCCTTTGTCTCAGCTTTGTAATCAGTTTTATTAATAAATAAAGAGTTTGTTTTCATTAAAGTTTAATGTTCAATTCATGTTTTCATTATTAAGTAATCTAGTTTAATCATGTTCTCTACACTGTTTAAATAAGCTCAATCAGCTGTCATTTTAACTAATAAGCTACAATTCACTTAGTTTAGCTCTTAAAAGCTTAACTAAGCTTAATAAGACACAAATCTTCCCTCAAAAAAAATACCACAGCTTATTATGGAAGGGAAGCTAATAAGGGATGGGTTCAGACCCCACAGCTTATCTAGGATAAGTGGAGCTTTGTTGTTTGATGCTCATAAGAGCAATTTGATAAGCCGTGTTTAGAGCAAAGGCAATTGTAAGTTCTTAATTTCTTTTTACAGCTTAGCTTTGAATTTAACTTTATCATGGCTTATTGTTTGCTTATTGCTATTTAGATTAGCTTATTAATGCTTAATATAGTTGTTAGAAGCTTAATTTGTTTACTTATTAATTTAGAATCTTAGTTAACACTTATTTTCTATAAAACAGTGAAAAAATCAAAAATATTAAAATAATGATTAGCTTATTGTTCTATCTTATTTGTCTGTTTAAAAGTGCTTATTAGGTCTTAGTATAGCTTAATGATATCTGGTATTTGTAACTTGTTCTTTAAATTTCAAATTTATAAGCTTAATTTGGATTTTAACATTTTAAAGGGGTGTTTGGCATAGCAGTACTAACTGAGAATTAGTACTGACATATGCCTTTTGTTCCTTTAAGTTGATCTTAAATCTAATTTTTAGGTTTATAAGTTTAGAATTTGGAAGTTAGTTTGGTTTAATCAAGTTTTCATAGGATTGTAGATGGTTAAGTTTGAATCTGTGATCATTAGATCAAGAATTTAACGCTATTATTGACAAATTTAGTCTAGTTGTGTTTGTTGCTTTAATAATACTTATTTTAGTGTTATCTTAGTAAGCCTGCACTTGTTGGACTTAGTTTTTGGCTAAATTGGTGTCAATTGCATCAGCAGCTTTGAATAACATATGGCCTTTTTCAATCTTAGATTTCAGAGGGTAAATTTAGTTTTTAGGATTTGATTTTTAGTTTACAAGTAGTTTGTAGGTTAATGATCATCTTTTTAAACTTAGTTTTTATAAATTAGCTTATTTGTCTATCAGTTTTTAAGCTAAAAAATTGCATTTTGTCTTTTTTCAAACTCAGTACAAACTGAGAAAATAAGCAATTTTCAAGGAGCTTTTTCAAAAAGCATTTGATTTTCAAAATGATTTTTAAAAGTTGTTTCATGTAGCTTTTTGGTTAAGGTTTAAGGTAGTATAAGCTAGAAATCCATAAGGATCTGTTTGCATAGTTAAAAATAAGCCCAAAGTAGCTAAGTTGTCTGTTTGGTTTTCAGTTTTTCACTAAGTGCTTATTTCGAATCCTCAGCTTATGGCTTGCTTCTTTGTGCTTATTTCTAGTTTATAATAGTTTATTAAGTTAGTATTAGCTTATTTTATTATTGTCCTTAGCTTACTAAGTCATTTAGTGGAAGCAACATTAAAAATTATAAGCTACCAGTACTAAAGTTAGTACTGTTGTGCTTATTTAAGCTTATTCTTGCTTAAATTGACTGTTCATTTCTTTTCAAAATTAGCTCATTAGGTTAGGGTTAACTTAGTAGGTGCTTATTTTGCCTAGAACTTAGTTTAATTTAGCTTATTTGTTGTTTAAGTTCAAAAAGTAGCCCCCCTCTGTTTGTTATGTTTGTTGCAATTGTTGGCTTTTAGATGTTTTCTAGCTTATTTTAGGGAGTCGTTTAGTTTCAAAAATAATAGCTTTTATTAAATTTGATAGTTTTCAGTTTTTCTACAACTTTGCTTTTTAGGTTTTTGCAAAATAAAAAAAGGGAAACCAAGGAAGTCGGGGGTGAGCAAGACTCGAACCCCCGACCTCAACCTAGTCTCACCCTTTTATAAACCTCACAACACACACCCTCACCAACATGCCCTTGGGAGTTTTACGTCTCAAGGTGCATTTTTTATTCTTTTGCCACCTTTTTGAAATCTAGTTATAATAAGCACTTCGAGTGCTTATTCGATTTTTCCCGTCTTATTTAGTTTAGCTTCTTAATTTTTTATATTTTTCCTATATTCTGTTTACTATAAGCTATTTTTAGTATTTTTCTTAGATTTTTAACTCAAAGTTTAGTATTTTTAATCATTTAGTTTTGTTAAAAACTTTAAAAAATCATAAAAAAATAGAAAAATAATCAAAAAAATAATTTTCTTTTTTATAAAATTTTCTTTTATCATATTCTAGGATTAGGTTGAAATTTACTTCCGTAGGGTTAATATTTTGAAAGGTCACTTTTTAAAGAACGGGATTCAATCCTCGTTCGCGTTTTCTTCGTTTTTAGCTTAAATTACTCTCGGTTTAGAATTTCCTTAGCTTTTTTACTTTTAAATAATCATTTAGGATTAGAAAAAGTTTAGAAAAATATTTAGGTGTTTAATTTTATTATTCTAGCTTATTTGTCGTATTTACTTTATTTCCCGTTATCGTTTTTTTATAGTTAGGTTTAATTGTCCCTTTATTTGCTCACTATTAGGATTTTAGAAAACAAATCATCTTCGAACCAAGTTAAGTCATTGTCCAAATAACAAACGAGGTCTCAATTTCATAAATCTTTGGGAAAACGACCTGGTAATCACTTACCGGTTTCTTACGTGTAGTATTTTTGTAAGATTTTTCCTACTACCTTTGTCCTCAAGGGTAGTTTTGGAATTTTCTTTACTTTGGATATTATTACGTATTAAAACTATACACACCATGAATCTCTAAATCAAATTCTTGTAGTAATAGTATCCACCTAATCAGCCTAGGTTTTGCATCTTTCTTATTTAATAAATGCCTTAAAGCACTATGGTCAGAGAATACAATAACCTTGGAACCCCAAACATAAGAACAAAATTTGTCAAAGGCAAAGACAACAGCAAGTAACTCTTTCTCAGTAGTTGTATAATTCAATTGAGCATCTGAAAAAGTTTTACTTGCATAATAAATCACAACAAGTTTCTTTTCAACCCGTTGCCCCAAAACTGTCCCTGATGCATAGTCACTTGCATCAAACATGATTTCAAAAGGTTTAGTCCAATCAGGTGACTATAAAATAGGGGCTTCTATGAGTTTTTGTTTAAGCAAGTTGAATGCATTTATGCATGATTCATCAAAGTCAAATAGTGCATCTTTTAAAAGCAAATTACATAGAGGTTTTGATATTGCACTAAAGTCTTTAATAAATCGCCTATAAAAGCCAGCATGTCCTAAAAATGAGCAGACACTAGTAGGTGGTGGGAGTGTGGAAATTACTTATACTTTGGCACGGTCAACCTCAAATCCCTTCTCGAAGACCACGTGCCCGAGTACAACTCCTTCTCGGACCATAAAATGGCTATTTTCCCAACTAAAAACAAGGTTTGTCTTGGTGTACCTTTTTAACACAATTTCTAATTGTCCTAAACAATCCTCAAAAGATTGACCAAAAATAGAAAAATCATCCATAAAAATTTCTAATGACTCTCCTACCATATCAAAAAAATACTCATCATGCAGCGCTGAAAAGTAGCTGGTGCATTACACAAACCAAATGGAATTCTTTGAAATGCGAAGGTGCCATATGGGCAGTGAAATTCGTTTTGGTTTGGTCCTCAAGGTAGATGGGTGTTTGATTATAACCAGAATACCTATCCAAAAAGAAATAAAACTTCTGACCTGATAGCCTTTCAATGATTTGGTCAATGAATGGTAACGGAAGGTGGTCTTTTGAAGTAGCACCATTGAGCTTACGATAATCAATGCAAACACGCCAACTTGTTATCTGGCGGGTGGATAGTTTTTCCCTACTTTTCATCTCAACAATGTTGTCACACCCCTAAACGGGGCTTGGACGGAATACGTGTCCAAGGGCGTGACATCATAACAGTCCAAACACAAAGCAATAATAACGACCACTAATCATGGACGTTTGAAAAAAAATTGTACTCGTTGCATAAGGAAAATTAATTTAAGTTTTACAATTGATCATATGAAAGTTAAAAGTAGCGAAAGCATAACAAAGTTTGATAATGACAACGAGTATATAAATAGATAAGTCTTGAAATCGGCAAAGTCACATAGCACATAGACTCCATTTAGCATCAAGAATCAAGCCAAGCTAAGCACCTGAGAAAACATGTTTAAAACGTCAACATAATGTTGGTGAATTCGTAGGTTTAAGTTAGTACAAGAGTGGACCACAAGATTTCAAAATGTATGCGACTACTATAACAGATCCAGCATCACATAAAAAGTATTTACTGCTGCGCTAAGCTCATGACACTGATGCTAATAACAACAGGGCATAACATATCATGTCACATAGTATTCATGCCCTTAACTGGTGTCCCAAACCAAAGACCACCACAACGCACGATCGACATGACATATATCTGTTTGTTCGCAGCTAATTTAGAACCAAACCAGATAGGGGTAATTAGTCCTAATAGATCTATTTATTCATTCGCGCTCACTTAGCCAATCTAATTGGCCATAGGTGACTAACGGTTCATGATAGTTCGGGCAATAGTAGTTTGTAAGAAAACTTAGGCAACACATAAACATGTAAAACTCATGTTAAGAACTTGTGTCCAATTTTAAAAGCAAACAATGTTTCTCACCCCAAAGTATAAAGCATTTGTAAATCGGTAAAAACGTGGGGCTATGAACTCACCTTAAGCAAGTGGTGAATCGATAATCAACGAGGAAGAAATAAAGCCGAAAGGTCCTACACGCGACCTAAATAAATGACGCGTCTTAGGTAAACGAAAGATAACCGAAACTTGTACGACACGCTTTCAAGAGAAAAGACATCCATATGTGTTTGTGCTTTAGTTTGTTTAATAAAGTATGACTAAATAAAATTATAGAGTTTTTCGTCAAGTCTTGGCGTTTATCCAAAAATTACTACTTTTAGAAAGTTTCTATTTTAGGAAAGTTTTTAGTTTCAAGACGTTAATACCGTCCCCTATATTTGTTAAGTTTCCATATTTTCAAAATGCGCTAACTAACCATAATCGCTTAACTTCCAAGTCCGATCCGCTAAGTTTTACCAAACTTACTATTTTTAGTAACTTTATCGCTTTTCCTAAAATATGTTAATGACGTCTTCAAATGATGCTAATCTATATATATGTGTTACTATATGTTTCGCTAGAGTTTAGAAAGTCCAAAAATGTCCGAAAGTGTCCGAATACCCTTTTTACTATTCACATCAGCACACTATTCATTGGGTTTTGCCGAAAAATGTTTCAAGTTTCATTTGGCTATAACTTGGCCGTTTTAAGTCCGATTTTAAAGTGCGATATGTGAAAAACTATCTATTCGAAACAAGCTCTTCAAAAACTACTTTTACGACTATTGAAGTTTACCTCCCTCTGTAAAGTCCAATTTTAATATGCTCGCCAGGATATCGCGCTGCTACCAAAATACTATTTTTCACATACAATCTACAGCACGCACATTCCAAACTACACCTACCTTTTCGTACGCATCCTAATGAATACCATGCCCTTTTCGCGCTAGACCTCACATCACCCGCTCTATCTACACTAATGCCACTGCCACTGCCTCCAGCACTACCTTCGTCTTTTCTATCTAAACTGTATCACTCCTATAATCTAAATCCTTCCATCTGATCCATCACTATCGCACGCAGCGCACTCCCTTTCCCTCTCGCATATACCACGTCGCAATATACGCACAACTCTCATAACACCACACTCTAATACTCTACAACCTAATGAATGCCAGTCTACCCCACACACTGCTCAAACCCCCCCTCAATCACATATATTCGCGGTCCCCATGCAATCCACATTTTTTCAACTCATCTCACCATAACTTATAAAACTAATACATATTACTTCATTTTTATAAAGTTGTCAAGTTACTTTTATCATGTCTTTGTAAAAAGTAACACAAACACATGGCACTTCTTATACGTAAACAATTATTCATAGATATAGTAATTGAAACAGATATGGGTCAATAGAATGATTACCATAATGAAGAACAGTAGTCACAAGATTGAAACTCAAGATCACTGTTCTATAAAACCCACTTATAAAATTAGAAACCCTAATTTTATAATCTTGTAGAAAGAACCGTGAATATCACACACACCATAACTTGGGTCTTCCTTTGAATCTGGCCCCCACCCCACACGCCCCACCCCCCCCCCCCCCCCCCCCCCCCCCCCCCCCCCCCACCCCCCCCCCACCCCCCCTCCCCCCCCCCCCCCCCACCCCCCCCCCCCCCCCCCCCCCCTCCCCACCACCCCCCTCCACCCCCCACCCCCCCCCCCCCCCCCCCCCCCCCCCCCCCCCCACCCCCCCCCCCCCCCCACCCCCCACCCCCCCCCCCCCCCCCCCCCCCCCCCCCCCCCCCCCCCCCCTCCCCCCCCCCTACCCTCCCCCCCACCCCCCCCCCCCCCCCACCCCCCCCCCCCACCCCCCCCCCCACCTACCCCCACTCTCTGGCTCCCTCTCCAGCAATCGTTCTGCGTTGCCTTGAAGAAGAAATCAATCAAAACGCTTGTCGCGATCACAACTCACACGCCATCCTACACAGCGCGCGTCGCGCGCCTATCGCACGCCCCGTCGCATCGCAAAGCGGCCTCACCCCCCCCCCCCCCCCCCCCACCACCCCCACCTGGGTGTCCCCCCCCGCCGGGCCCCGGCCTGCCCGCCCCCCACCCCCGCCTCCCCGTCCCGGCCCCGACGCTCCCCTCCCCCGCGCCCGCCCCGCCCCGCCCGGGCGACTCCCACCTTCCGCCCCCCCCCCCCCCCGGCCCCCCGCGCACCACGCCCCCCCCCCCCCCTCGCCGCCCCCCCCCCCTGTCGCCCCCCGCCCCGGCCCCGCTGCGCCCCCGCGGCCGATCGCTCGCAACCCCCGCCCCCCCCGGGCGGGAGCAGAATCCGCTGTATCGTGCTCGACCTTTTTCGCTAGCGAATCCCAGTCTCTGCAGTAATGAATCAATATAAAAATATATAATACAAAACTATAAACTAATACTCTATATCTAAACACAAATATATCTACACCACACGCATCCAAGATCCCTATGCGCTCCCCTAGGCCGCTGTACTCTTTTAAGCTCTCGCATCACTTAGGGCTCCTCTACTCGCGGTGCTAATAAGGCTGCCTCATATATGTACCAACACACACCAAAGGTATTGTGTGTCTGACTCGGTCCCCTCCGGCAACAACAGCAGTACGGCGCACTCCACAAGCGCCCACACTCACCCACCTGCGATGCACATCAATATTCCTTGATCGTCACTAGCGCCCTCCTCTCGCACGAGCATGGATAATAGTTGGCGTAAATCCTGACAGCTATACCCCCTCTCTTCAATACGGTGTCTATGAGCACGACACACCCCATGCTACGCGGTTTACTGCACGTGCATATGTGCATGTGCCTTCTCCTCCCCCCCCCCCCCCTCCCCCCCCTCTAATCCCTCTTCTCACCCTCCCCCCAACCACACATCCACACCCACACCGCCCCCCCACATACCCACTCCCCTCCCCCCCCCCCACCCCCCCAACCCCCCCCCCCCCATCCCCCCCCCATACTCCCCACTCTCCCCCCCCCCCACCCTACTTAACGTTAATTATCGTGACTTACTCATAAGTTACTTTCTCATCTTGCATGCACACATGGGTGGGACTTTCAAAATAAGATGCCATTTTATTAATTTAGGATGCATGGTGGTGTTGTTGTGGCTTAGGCGTCCAATATGACCAAGAAAAGGAAGGTGAACGAAATTTTTAGCATTACAATGCTTGTCGGATTGATAACTGAGTTTACACGAAAAGATGAGGGTGTTACGGGGTTCCGTTTGATCAAAACGCGAAAGAAAAACGCAATTTAAGAGATAAAAGCCTAAAAGTAATATCGGAAGCTCAGTGTTTTCATTTATATAAAACAACCACGCTCAAACTACTATAACGCACGTCTAAATTAACGCCATTCTTATCTTCCGCCACCCCCCTAAACCTACACGCCGAAAGAATGCAGCTCTCTCTCTTGCGCACTCGCGCTCTCATCCGACGTCCCTTCACGCTCGGGGCGGGCGTTACCCCCGCACTTCTTCTAGATTTTACACGCGCGCGCCTCAAATTCCACACGGCAACTCTCCGCTCAGATTCACACAATCACCCGCCTAACTCCGTTCATAAACGTCACTCTACACGCGCTCACCTTACTCAATCACGCGCTCATCTACCAGTTCTTAACTCGCTGCACCATAACTCACTTTACGGGCGGCTGGTCAGGCATCTCTTCACCCCCACCGTCCTCTAAATAAAAGGCACTCCTCGCCGCTCCCTCCACCCAAGCCGCACTACGGACCCGCTCAGACTTCCGTCGGTCGGAGGATTAAGCCCGCGCCGCCTTACCCCAACCTACCTATATCGCATCCGCTCGCGTCACACTCGCGTTCACATCGCACACCTCCTTTGTCCTCTTCCAGCCGCGCCACACCACATACGTCATTCACTCCGAGACACACTATGTCTTGGCTCTCTTGCTCTCATGGACAATACTAACGATTGAGAATCCCCGCGACACATTCTGCGCCTACTCTACCGTTCGCAACACTCGCGACACCCCCCGGTCCACGCTCTTGTAAACCGGTTGCCTTTAATGAAATTGAGCTGTCAGTACGCTACGTCGGTTTCCGCCACGGCACATCAACGGCCAACGCACGCCGCTCCCGGCGGCCGCGTCGTAGGCTCTAATCGACTCCTTCCCTTAGCGTGAGCCCCCCCCCCCCCCCCCCCCCCCCACCCCACCCACCCCCAGCCCAGCCCCGCACGCCACGCTTGTCTCCGCTCCCTCACACTCCGCCCCCCTCCCCCCTCTCCCCCTTGGGAAAAAAGTACGCCTCTAGCACTACCCACCGGACGTCTGCCGCGTGTGCCTATCCGCGCGCTCTCTCCCGCCACTCTCCGCTGCCGATACTGCCCACACTCCGCCGTCTCACAACCCAAATTTGCGACAAGCACTCTCTTAATAATGTCACTCACTCCTTCTCTCATGTGGCGCTCCACACGCTTTCACCACCCTCACCACGCTGGTTGCCACTCGAAGCGCCGCATCACTCTTCCTTTCAAAGGCCCGCCTTCACTAGCTACTCTCATAACTTTCCCCAACTTGCCCTCCTACCCCCCCCACCCCACCCACCTCCCACCACCACCCCCCCCCCACCCCCCCCCCCCCCCCCACCCACCCCCCCCCCTCCCCCCCCCCCCCCCTCTCCCCCCCACCCCCCCCCCCCCCCCCCCCCCCCCCCCCCCCCCCCCCCCCCCCCCCCCCCCCACCCTCCTCCCCCCCCCCCCCCCCCCCCCCCCCCCCTCCCCCCCCCCCCACCCCCCCCCCCCCCCCCCCCCCCCACCCCCCCACCAACTTGAAACTCCAATGGCTTACGTCTCTTATCAGCGTAGCTCCTTTGTCGATCATGTGAAGCTTGTAAACGATGCTTGATTTGGATAATCTTCTTTGTTGTTTCACGAACAATTTCTGGGCCAGTAAGTTGAGCGTCTCCCACCTCAGCCCAACAGATAAGTGACCGACACTTACGACAATACAACGCCTCAAAGGTGCAACTTTAATACTCGTATAATAGCTGTTGTTGTAAGAGAACTCTATCAATGGTAGATGTATGTCCCATCCCTTTCTGAAGTCCATCACACACGCTCTTAGCATGTCTTCTAACGTTTACATAGTCCTCTCACTTTGACAATCTGTTTGTGGGTGGTAAGACGTACTCATATCCAATTGAGTACCTAGGGCTTCGTTTAACGATTTCCAGAAACGAGACGTAAACTTACTCCTCGATAAAAAATAATCGAACTGGCACTCCATGTCTCGAGACTACTTCCTTCAAGTATTGTCTTGTTAACTTCTCCATTATGTCGGTTTCCTTCATTGGTAAGAAATAAGCAGACTTTGTGAGTCGGTCTACAATTACCCAAATTATATCTTAACCAGACGTCGTCTTAGGTAACTTAGTAATGAAATCCATAGTAATGTTCTCCCATTTCCATACTAGGATTATAGGTTGAACCAACAAACTGGATGGTTTTTGGTATTCTGCTTTAACCTTCGCACAGGTCATGCACTTACTGACATACGTCACAATTTCTGCTTTCATGTTGAGCCACCAGTATAGCTTCTTCAAATCTTGGTACATCCTGTCCGATCCAGGGTGGATCGAATACTTTGACTTATGCGAGATGTGCATAATCAAAGCTCTCAAGTCACCAAAACAGGGTATCCAACTTCTATTCTTCAAACACAACGTTCCGTCGGCACATGGCTTCAGATTCTTAATCATGCCACACAAATCTTCTGTTTCATAATTCTCTTCCTTTCTTGCCTCAACCTGAGCATTCAAGATCTGCACAGGGAGGTTTAAACCAATTGTCATAACCAAGGCTCGAACTCGTAGTGGCTTAGGTCTACTCTTTCGGCTCAACGCATCAACCACCACATTCGCATTTCCCGGGTGATAACGTAACTCGCAGTCGTAGTCACTTAACAGCTCTAACCATCTATGTTGTCTCATGTTTAACTCTTTTTGATCTAGAATATATTGCAAACTCTTATGATCAGTGAACACAACGCACTTCATGCCGTAAAGGTAATGTCTCCACATCTTGAGAGCGAACACCACAGCTCCTAATTCCAAATCATGTGTCGTGTAGTTCTTCTCATGGATTTTGAGTTGGCGGGATGCATAAGCTATGACTTTCTCCTTCTACATCAACACTGCGCCTAATCCCTTGTGAGAAACATCACAATATACTACGAAGTTTTCACTTCCTTCGGGCAATGTCAAAATTGGTGCACTACACAACTTTTGCTTCAATGTCTGGAAAGCAGTTTCCTCCTTTTCACCCTAATTGAACTTTACACTTTTCTGAGTCAGCTTCGTCATAGGCTTGGCAATCTTGGAGAAACCTTCGATAAATCGTCGGTAGTAACTGTGGTATATCTTATATCATAATACGGGGTCGATTCTTGGACTTGGCTAGTTTCTAGAGAGAGAAACACATGAGAGAGTTTTTCTAGTGAGAGAAAATGTGTTTTATAAGAAAAGAATAAATGACTAGCTTGCCTCTTCCAAAGTTGGAAGAGGCTTATATAGTTCTTACAATATATCGGGTATTAGTACCCGACTTAATACCGAAAATCATCCTATTAACTATTAAACTACGAGCTATAATACACAGTAAAATACACGGGGTTACCGAGTCTTTTTTCTAATATCTAACAATCTCCCCCTAAGGGAGGTCACCCCTGAAAATACAAAACTTAATCACTTTAGTCCTTAGCTCATAGACATTTGATATCTTGTACATTTGGGATAGTGATCTTTTGATTCATCTTAGACTTGTCTTTGATTGTGATCT
>BQNB010016544.1:0-35000 GCA_026074375.1 Tanacetum coccineum
CGACGAGGTATAAGGTTGTCTTAAAGGTGGTAGCAGAAATAGTGGAGGAAAGAGATTAGTCATCTCTATAGTTGAAGAGGCATGGTTGTGTGAGAAGGAAGAGGTGTGATCGAAATAAAAAGAGTGTTTTCGTCAAAGAGAAAGAGAATGTTTTTGTCGAAGAGAAAGAATGTTTTCGTCGAAAAGAAAGAATGTATCGTCGAAGAGAAAGAATGTTTTCGTCGAAGAGAAAAAATGTTTCGTCGAAGAGAAAGAACGTTTCGTCGAAGAGAAAGAATGTTTTCGTAGAAGAGAAAAAATGTTTCGTCGAAGAGAAGGAATGTTTTCGTCAAAGGGAAAAGAATGTTTTCGTCGAAGAGAAAAGGAGAGCGTTTTAACTTATATTGTTAAAAGGTTTGAAATGGGATTTTTGGATATGACCTTTAACGTTTTCGATCGCAAGTTAAAGATACTTGAATATTTCGGATGAAATATTTAAGTTGTCAAACCTACTTTGAGGTGTATTAGATTTGTATCTAACCTTCCCTTGACAAAGAGTGGATCATTTGGAAGAAAGCGAGATGATGATTAATGGAATGTATGAGTTAAGACACTAAGAGATATAAGATCATTTTATGACTCTTTTGATTTTTTTTAGATTTGTGACACGGACGCGAAGAAAAATATTTTAGTGTGAGAATATATATATATACCTAGATGCATAAGCTATATAGATATAAGCATGCAAGTTTATCAAAGCATGCATCAACACAATAATCAACAAAATTAATGTGTAAGACTATATGACATCTAAACGCTAATTGTCATACATTAATCTGACATAGTGTAGGTGCATAATTAACACGTAAGTCATGTAAATGATGCATACAAAACATGATAATTTTAAATGCAATCATCATGTAAAACATGTTAGCATTTAGCATTTAGGAACATGTTTTATTTTGATAAACAAAGAGATATTTTATCTAAATTGCTAGAAAATGATAAACGCCTTTACAATAGACATACATTCAATAGCTAAGCAAATAAACGTTGAGCATCAAGATAAACATGAACGCATATATTTGCATTACATGGGAGCAAGTTATCATCTTGAAACTTGAAAAATACATACGTGAGGTGCAAGTAGTCTAGATTGACTAAGAAGAAACCTAATTTCTACTTGCTTAGTGTGACTCCTAATGAAATACAATGTCTATCAATGTAGACTATCATTAGGCATATTTAGGAAGAGCCATTTAATCAAATTAGAGAATGAATATGAGACTATCACTAGTGGTGCTCAATTCAGGCTAAACACGACTATTTTTACGGGTTATACCACGAACCCAACTTCACTCTTGGAAGTAATTCAACCGTTAGGTCAAATTGAATTTCTAGTGCAATATATTTTCCAGTAGTCATTCTCATGTTAGACAAAATATAATTCCTATATTTGCCTAATGAAGTGTAGCAAAGATAAAATTTGTATTATCTTTTCATAGAGGGCCTAACATGACTCAACTAATGTGCTTTAATTCTGGTTCGCATAATCCTAATTAAGATGTGTGGAATTCAAAGGTTAAATGAGAGAGAAAGCATATTGTTGTAGGTATAAGAAATAATGAGTCATTTAGGATCTAGGAATATGCTTAAGAGTGATAGTGTGTAATGCTCTATAATGAGAGTGTTCAAAGAATGCACCTTTGCATGTCTTTTATGAAAGAAATCCAATTAAGGTTATTTACCTTAATAGATCTTGTGAATGTTTCTTTGTATAAATAATGATGATTTACTAAAGGTTAGTTACATATATGTTGGACTTTTAAGCAAGTGATTCACAAGAGGAATATGTTTTAGATCTAATGCCACAGGGCGAGTTTATCCAAACCAAAGATAATTCAAAGACGAAAGATCCATCGATTTGTAGAGGTGCCAAATTTAGACAAGGATCATTTTCTTATAATTTGGGAGATGGTGTTGACATTATGTTATTAGGAGAAGCTTATATATGTTATAAGAGTTTTCAATTTGAGTTTTCGGAAATGACATCCAAGTCTTGCTCATTAACTTTGAGTACTTATGAGTTTCCTGATGGAAATTTATAAGTCGTCAATCCTACTTAGAGTGTGTTAAGTTTAGCATGTATAATTTGACCATAGCTAATAAACACCCAACATTTTGAACACTTTAACTCAAATGAAAACATCTTCATTGCAAGTGTGAATTGCAATTCGATGACTAATCTTGTTGTCTTGCAATCGACTTCGTGATTTCATGTAATAACCAAGGATGGTTAAACATGTAGACAAGGAAAAATATCTATGGTCATTTGATTGATATTTTCGTGATCTAGATAAATCCTAGTATCGATTTCATGTTCATATTCTAATTTTGTAGTTAGATTGAATGATGAGATTGATTATCGTTTGAATAATAATCATCTTCATATTCGAAATCCTCTTACGATCACTTATTGAAAGAAAGCATGATAATGGTTTGAAGAATATGTTCAATTATTCCTAGTCCTAACCTTAGATGTTTAAGAGACTCATCATTTAGTGAAGAAGAAATATTATGCAATATTGGTAAAGTATAGAGAAAGTTTTGTTGAGAAGAGAATTAAGTTTTGAGTTGTGCTTTTGTAATTGTTTGAGCAAAGTCTCATATGTTGTGCATATTTGCTCATGTTTGGGCTTTTCAGAGATGACGACTTTTCCAATTGCATTGCAAAGGTAATATTACTTGGAATATTTCGGATGAAACATTCAAGTTCGCACAAGTTCCTTACATCATTGTATATTTTTGCATATATTTGCCTAAATATTTGGTAACTAAATATTGGAACAAAGTAGATCATATCTGACATCATTTAACTCAAAGTGAGAGTTATGATCCGATGCATTTTTTATCGTCTTGGAGTGAGATGTCGTTATTTTCTTATCAGTCAAGGGTGATTGAGTTTGTAGGTTTCAAGATAATATTCTTGTGAATTTTGATTATAATCTTAAAAGCTAGACAAATAAAGAGTTCGATTTCTTGTCCAACTTGAAAACTTGTCAATTAGATTTCAATAATATATTCATCATAATTTGAATAATGAATTGATATATATTCGAAATCTTTCTTGACCCTCACGAACACTCTTTTTAAAAGAAAACAAATAAAGATTTTCATAGTGTGTTCCATTAATCCTAAGACTAGTTGTAAGGTGAGATTGATGAATAAGGACAAGTTAATTTCTTACTTCAAGATTATAATATATTTTGCTTGTGCGAAAAGCTATTTGTTGATATGTATAGTATGCATAGTTTTCGACATTTCATGAGTATATGGATGATTTTCCTAACCATTTTTATACAACACACATCTTTTGTAAAATACTATATGTTTATAAAAATAACATAATTATATGTGTGTGTTAGAACAATGCAAGCACAAGCAAAGTTAAAAAATATATTTTCTTTTATTTAATTACCAATGTATTAATACAATCTTTTATTTTGTTTAACCAACCCAAGTCAAACAATGCAAGATGATGAAAAGATTTAGACATTTTGTTTGAAGAGAGTTAATGTGTTGAAAATATTTTAGTGACGGGTTTTAACATATGATCTTAGGACATTATTTTTCCACATACTTGACAAACTATTAAACTCTCAATCCTAAATGCGTTACTACACACAAAATTATCTACAAGATGTTTATGTAACACTTGTAAATATAGTGATTTATGCCTATATGCAATGCACAAACAATTTTGCAACTTAACACAAGAAATCTAGCGTAATTCCTATTAGGCGGAATTCGGAAAACTAGCAACATACAAATAGCATACATGGCACATGTGTTTAAGTATTTTTGATTACTCTTATTACAAATAGTAATGACTACTTATTAATATCTATTAACCAGGTTGAAACAAAATTTAAACACACATAATCATCTAGCATACACATAAGGATATTCGTCGTCGTTTAACGATGTATACTTAGCTTGATTTGTTTTGAAAATAAGATAGTTCATCCCCATTATAAAAATTAACGAAGATCAATATTTTGAAAGGACAAATACACTATTTTTCAAATATACATCAATTAGAAATGCCCGACTCAAAGGAAAATGCAAAAACAAGTTTTACATTAAAACGGAACTCAAAGTTTTGACCACTATGTAGTATTTTGCATTCCTGACTTATTTAAGTTTAGAATAAAGGCTTGAAAGTATTTTTAAATAAAAGTAGACTCAATTCTCTTCGAAATGGCGGGTGACACGACTTCTACGGACTTACGGTTGATTTTATATGATTTTTCAAAGTTTGTCAAAATATGCTGAAACAGACAGGCGGGGGGGGCCCCCCCCCCCCCCCCCCACCCCCCCCCCCCAACCCCCCCCCCCCCCCCCGGGGGGGGGGGGGTGGGGGGGGCCCCCCCCCCCCACCCTTATAGGTGTCGCCCCAGTTATATTAGGGGGGGCACGCCCCCAAACAATTAAGGGATCGCCACCAGAGACCCAAAAATACGTTTTTTGTATAAAATCATTTGGTAACTTAATGTAGGGACGTAGGACTTCAGGAAGTTGTCATGCTCTTTAGAATATACAAGTGTTTTAGACATTCTTTTTTACTCCTAGAACTTACAAAGAACGTATTTTAACTTTCAAGCCCTTTTTTTAAGAATACTTTTAGTCAAGCTAGTATATGAGGTATATTTAACAACAAAACTAATATGAACCAAAAAACAAAACACTTTTCATATTTAATCCCCCTTTATGGGTAATTTGATACATGGATCGTACTCTATTTTAAAAACCATTTGTTTTGAAAACTAGAGCGACGTGGCTCCTGATACCAATTGTGGGAAAACCGTAGAGGGAGAGGTGGATACGTTTCCTTTTAAAATCTTAATTCTTTTGTATAAATTATTTAATCACTCTCTGGCGGCGGTCCCATAAATATATGGGGGCGCCTAGTAATTAGGGGGCCGCCCTATTTAAGGGACCGCCTCCAGAAGACGGTTTTCAGACTTTAGATCGTGTGTTTCAATCAGCAATCAAGTATTGACGCTATATGAGAATTATCGATATTGGATTTCACAATAACTAGCACATTTCTACCAAAATATATCCAACTCACAATGTTTTACTACAAAAGAGCTACACATACCATGACTAACACAACATACAGTAACCATTCACACAATCATCAGCACGCTATGCAATTGTAAAAGTAAAAGCGTTAAATGTAAAGACAGAAGTAAATGAGAAAGGTATAAAGAAATGCAATATGACACGATGATTTATTGTGGTTTAGGTCACGAAGCTCACTCTCTTGCCCTACTTTATCCCCGAGTATCCAACTCGAGAGTTACTTCACTAATCAACAAGCTCCCTTTAGGCGGAGAAAACCTTATACCAATGCTTACATTATTTTCCGACACTAAGCTAGATGTCGAATTCTTCTTCGGGTACAACCAAACCCGTTATGTTTTATGGCCCAACATAACAAACCTTGTGTTTAATGGCCTAAACACATAAACCGAGTCGCTTACATTATATTCCGACACTAAGCTAAATGTCGAGTCCTAATCTTAGCTAGAACCAATCTACCACCCATACTTGTATTTTGAGGACCGAAATACTAACCGACACACCATCAACACTTCCGGATTTATACACTATCCGGATCTACATAACTACACAAGAATGAAAGATATGGACTCGATCTATATGTGACAAGTGTTACAAATGGACTAACTAGACTACATAACTTCGGATCTTGATGATCACCGAAGTTCTTCTCTTGCACTTGAGGAAGGAAGGAAATGATGGAAGATTGGATCACATTTAAACAAGATCAAACAAGTTTAATGATCAAAGAGTTTAGAAATATTTAGTGAGATCTAGAGAGAGAAGGTACTGAAAAAATCGTGCAAAAGAGAGGTGAAAATGGTTGGGGGGGGGGGGGGGGGGGGGGGGGGGGGGGGGGGGGGGGGGGGGGGGGGGGGGGGGGGGGTGGTGACCATATTTATAGGAGCTGAAAACTGCCAGTCTGTCAACGGCGGTCCCAGATATATTAGGGGGCCGCCGACCTATTTAAAGGACCGTCCCGACAGACGCTCCCATTTTTGTCTTTTTGTGGTGACAAACTTGTCTGGTAAAAGTTAAACATGTTTTGGGGGGAAAAGAACCAGATTTTGAAATTCAAATTAATTACCAAATAAAACATTTCTTTATAAGTCAAAAATAATTTGTCTAAATAATTTTTGAGAAATATTTTTGGTATATTTATAAAAATATAAAGTTTAAGACAAAAACTTATTTCTTTGATCATCCTACAAGTTTAATGTTGTTTGTACATACCTTACGTGATTTACGTCGGGTGCAAACAAATGTCGGTGTTGATGTAGATTGAGAAGTCGATTGTTTGGAGGATTGGTTAGATGCATGTATGCATTGATGATTTGTGATTACGAGTAACTTGCGCACTTTACGTTATGTATTACAAGTCACATATTTGTCATCACCAAAACATAAAGAAATCGTATAGATTAAATATCGTAATATTTGTACTAACACAAATCAAACATATGGTATATGTTTGAGCAAGATCAGTAGCATAAGAAAAGAAAACGTACGTGATGATAACAGAAAATTGAGAGTTTTTTTTGAATTTAGTAGCGGCTCATGGTGGCCGACAACTAGGGTTTTGAAAATAGAGATAGAGAGATTTGATAATAGAGATGGAGAGATTTGACAGGGTTAGGTGGTTGAAGATGGCAGCTTATTACGACCAATTAGATCTGAGAACCACACCTATCTCTGATATCATGCTGGACAATAAATAAACCCCATAGTTTATGATATATTTTTTCACCACTATTTATAAAGTAAGACATAAACCCTAATGGACCCTAAGCCCACAAACGAGCTTGGGCCGACGCATCAGCCCATCCATCTCTCGCACCAACGACACCGCCGCTGGTGCCGTCGTGCCTCGCGCCGATAGCTCCAACCCACACGTGAGGATTTTGTTATATATAGACGTTTAAAACGGTAAAAAGGATAAATTGGTAATTTTTGGTCTAAATATAGGCGTTGTTTTTTTACCTTAAAATTTTTAACCTTTAAAAATCCTATAAATATATCCTTATTATACCAAATTTTATACACACTTCCAATATCATTTCTACCTCAACAATACTTTTTTTTCTTTTAAAAAAACCACTAAGAATCCCAACACTCCCAACACCTTTGATCATTACGATGTTTATTCTCAAGACGATTCGGAGCAATATGTGCGGGTTTTGAGGCTTATGAACAATTTCTAGCTTTGAGTAATCAAGAAGCCGAGGGTTCAGGATCGGGATCGGGTCCTAAGAAAAAGAGGACATACAAACGAGAAGAGGTGGAACAACGGCTACTTGACGAATATTTTGGCGACGAAGACACTTCTTCTAAATACCTGGAAGAGAATTTTAGACGAAGGTATCGTATCAGTTCTACACTTTAAAAAAAATAGTCAATGCTATAAAAAATTATGATGCCCAGCCTCTTCCCGTATACTTTTATTTTTTTTAAACAACGTTACAATGATATCGGTCGTTTAAGTATTTGTCATATTTTGAAGTGCACATTCATCATACGCCAGTTGCATACGACACAGCACCCGATGCATTTGACGAGTACTTGCAAACTGTTGAACGTTATTCACGAGAATGTTTAGAGGACTTTAGTAAATGCATATATATTTTATACGTAAAAGTGATTTTAAGAAAGCCCACTTAAGAGGATATTGAAAATATATATGCATTGCACGAAGAAAAACATGGACTCTCAGGAATGCTCGGGAGTATTGATTGTATGCATTGAGATTGGAGAAACCGCCCAAAGTCCTTACATGGTCAATTCAAAAGACGCGATCATAAATACCCAACTCTTATGTTGGAAACGGTTGCGGATCATAAGTTGTGGATTTGGCATGCATATTTTAGGGTTCCAGGGAAGAACAACGACCTCAGTGTTTTATATGGTTCCCCATTATTTGATGATGTTATTGTCGCTAGAGCTCCAGAAGCTTCATTTGTAGTAAACGAGAAAACATACAACAAAGGTTACTATTTTGCCGACGGTATTTATCCAACTGATGAGGTGTCATTTTATACACTATTTCGAGGACATTTAACCCCCTAAATCATGAAAATATGCCGAGATTATGTGCTTAATCGTTTGTTTTCAGGTTTTTAGCACTTGGATGACATTTGGAGGAAACACACGTGACTTGGGCTCATTTGGAGAAGAAGCGGACAAGATGTTGGGAATTATGTTTTCCTAACTTAGTACCGCTAGTTATAGTAGAAAGTACCGACAGTTATAGTTTGTACTGTTAGTATTAGTTTGTACCGTCAGTACAAAATAGTTAGTACCATTTAATAGTTAGTACCGTTTAAGAGATATGCATGAGATATTATAGGAAAAGATATGCATTATCTTCTACGCGTTTTGTAAGTCTGTTAGGGTTTATCCTTGGTGTATAAAAGGAACCCTACGACATTAGAGAAGATATCCATCTCATCACATCTCTCAATCTCATAGTTAGTAATCTGTAATCTTTTTAGCAGATTAATACAAAAGTTTAGTTATTAATATTCATTGTTCTTCTTAGCATTATAAGTTAGTTTCCGCATAACTTATAGTGTTCATAGTCATTGTTTCTCCTGTAGTTTGTGTGGAACTATCCATATTGGCTACAACCCTTAACAGGCTAGAAAGATCTATATTGAATTGGGATCTACAAGTGGTATCAGAGCTTGTAGAGAAACTCTAAGTAAGAAGAACTAAAACCCTTTAGTTATTAACCTCTACCTTACAAATCTATTTAATGGCTGGCTCAAATGACGAGATTCCACCACCACCACCACCACCATCACAAACACCAACACAACAAACTCCTCACACTGTTTCAACCATCAAACTTCCTATTCTCAAGAAGGGAGAATATGACATATGGGCCATGAAAATGGAACATTATTTGGCCCATACAGACTATCCTATCTGGGAAGTTATTCAAAGAGGAAATGGTCCCGTGAGTGTCTCAACTGATACAAATGGTTTAATAAAGGTTCTGCCTCCCAAGACTGCAGAAGAAATTTTAGCCAGAGAAAGAGAAAGAAAAGCAAGGACCACTTTGCTTATGGCTTTACCAGAAGATCATCTTGCTAAATTTCATAAAATGACTGATGCTAAAGAGATGTGGGAAGCTATCAAATCTAGATTTGGTGGAAATGATGAATCAAAGAAGATGCAGAAGTATATTCTAAAGCAACAGTTTGAAGGCTTCTCTGTATCAAACTCAGAAGGGCTACATAAAGGCTATGACAGGTTTCAGAGTCTTCTGAGTCAACTAGAGATTCATGGTGCAGGCGTCTCAACTGAAGATGCAAATCAGAAATTCCTTAGGTCTCTACCTTCTGCCTGGTCTCAAGTTTCCTTAATCATGAGGACCAAGCCAGGAGTGGACAGTCTCAGTTTTGATGATCTGTATAATAATCTTAGAGTCTTTGAGTCTGATGTTAAAGGCTCTACTGCATCATCCTCTAGCACACAGAATGTGGCATTCGTTTCAGAGAACACTAGCAGTACTAATGATGTTAGTACCGCTTATGGTGTTTCTAACTCTTCTGGTCATAACTCACAATATGAACATACTTCATCATACTCCTTACTTGCAAATCAATCCAGTTGTCCACAATTGGATCATGAGGATTTGGAACAGCTTGATGAGTTTGATTTAGAAGAAATGGACTTGAAATGGCAGGTAGCCATGATTTCCATGAGAATGAAAAAGTTCTACAAAAAGACAGGTAGAAAGCTACAATTTGATGCCAAGGAACCGATTGGTTTTGACAAAACCAAAGTCAAGTGCTATAGTTGTCACAAGACAGGGCATTTTGCTAGAGAGTGCAGATCCAAGGGGAATCAAGATGGTAGGAGGAGAGATACTTGGAACACTAGGAATAAGGAAAAAGACAATGGGAGAAGATCTGGTAAACTGGAGGACTCTAAAGCTTTGGTGACTCTTGATGGAGAAGGTGTTGATTAGACCAGTCACTCAGAAGATGAACAGGAGAACTATGCTTTCATGGCTTGCAATAGTTCAGGTTCAGACACAGAGGATTATCCACATAGAGCTTTACAGAACAAAGGGATTGTTGATAGTGGATGTTCCAGCTTGGATGAAGAGTGTATCCATGAAGCAAAGATTGGCAGGCAAGAAATCCTTAAAGAAACAGTGGATGTAAATGGAGTATGTATCCAAACAGGGGAGGAAATCCACCAAAGCTGAACCTAAAGTCCATAAAGATCCAGCTTTTGATGAGCTTGATGATGATGCCATTGACTATATCAAGGATGCTCAAGATGTGGGGAGGACAAGATATGTAGTGCATGAAGAAAAGGAAAGTGCAGAAAACAAAGTTAGTACTGAAGATGCACTTAATACTGCTCAACCAAAAGTTAGTACTAAAAAGGAAGAAGTTAGTACCGACAGACCAGATGAAGGTACTGACAAGCAAAAAGTTAGTACTGACAAGGAAGAAGTTAGTATTGTCATAGAGACAAGTGATTATAAGAGCTAGTCATGTGAATGATAGATAATACATAGGGTGCATGCAGTTCCCCCTCCAATGACAGGGATCTACATCCCTTCTGGACCTGATAAAGAAATAGATGACTCACAATTTACATATGGTCCAAAGCAATCTAAACCTAGTGAATCTGATGCTAGGAGCAGTGACTTTAATACTTGTGAATCAAATTGTAGTGAAGAAACACATGAATCTATGCCTGAACCAGTTGTCAATTGAACCCAATAGTGTAAGTCACCTAAAGGTTTGGTCGGATCCTCCTTATCATTGAGGAGTATGAATCAGATAGTAAAGATGAACATGTGTCTCTACCCACAAAAGAACAGGAAACACCTAGTTTTGCTTTTATTAATACTGTTAAGCATGTAAAAACTCCTAGGCAAACTGTTAAAGAACAAAACACATGTAGTCAGAGTCCTAAACCTGACAAAAAGGATTGTAGTGGTTTAATGGCTGAAAAACTAGGTTTGGGATATGGTTTTACCAAAAAGGCATGTTTTGTATGTGGAAGTTTTAGCCATCTTATTAGAGATTGTGATTTCCTAGAAAAGAGGCTAAACAAGCTGAATTAAACAATAGGATGAGTAAGGGGTCTGGTCAAAGGAAGATTAGGCCAGTATGGAACAATGTGCAAAGAGTGAATCATCAAAACCAATTTGTTCCAAAAGCAGTACTAACTAGAACTGGCAAGATTCAAGTTAATACTACTAGAACTAGCGGTACTAACACAGTTAATACTGCTAGAACTAGCGGTACTAACACAGTTAATACTGCTAGGCATAATTTTAACAGACAGGCAGTACCAACTAATGCTGCTAGGAAAGTTAATACTGTTAAGCCTATTGTGAATAATGCTAGACCAAAAGCTGGTTTTCATAAAACTCTTTCACCTTTTAGAAAGCCATTTAATAGAACAACAACACTTAGAACCAATTTTTCATATCAAAAAGTTAATACTGCTGAGGTAAATGCAGTTAGTGCTGTTGGGGGAAAAAGGGAAACTGCTGTTAAGCCCTCAGCAGGTTGTAATTGGAGACACAAAAGACATTACTGGAACAAAGTCTCCAAATACAATGGTGGATCAAGTTCTAGAAATTGTGTTCCTTTCAAAGATCCACTAGGCAGACCCAAGCCCAAAAAGGCTTGGGTCCCTAAGAGAAACTAATCTCTCTTATTTAATGTGCAGGATTATCCACAAAGAGCTTTACAGAACAAAGGGATTGTTGATAGTGGATGTTCCAGGCACATGACTGGAAACAAGGCCTACCTTGCTGAATATCAAGACTTTAATGGTGGCCCTGTTGCTTTTGGAGGAAGTAAAGGTTACATAACTGGTAAAGGTAAAATAAAAATAGGAAAGTTAGATTTTGAGGATGTGTGCTTTGTGAAAGAACTACAACATTTCAATCTCTTTTCTGTGTCACAGATGTGTGACAAAAAGAACAAGGTTTTCTCTTCACGATACGAATGTCTTAGAGTTTCCTCCTGATTTTAGTTACCTGATGAAAAATAAAGTAATTACATAAATCCCTAAGCCAAACCAATATGTACAAAATTTCAATTAGGAACATTGTTCCTGTCTGAGATTAGCTGTTTTGATTGCAAAGACCACAATTGATGAATCTAACAAATAACATAGCAGGTTGGGTCATTGTTAACTTTTAAAAATAAAACAAACTTGTGAAGGCAAACCTTGTAAGAGGTTTACCTTAAAGATTATTCAAATGACCACACAATATGTTGCTTGTCAAAGGAAGCAGCACAAGGCCTCCCTGTAGCAAAACCATGAAGCTATATTTAGTCACCTTCAGCTTCTGCATATGGATTTTTTGGACATACATCAGTAAGGAGCTTAAACCACAAGACTTATTGCCTGTTATCACTGATGATTTTAGCAGGTATATTGGGTGGTTCTTACTTAAGAACCTAAGGATGAAACTAGTGGAATCCTTAAGGACTTTATAAACTAATCAGAACCAATTAAATCAAAAAGTTAAAACTATTAGATGTGATAATGGTATAGAATTTAAGAACAAGGATTTTATTGAATTTCGTGGGTCAAAAGGGATCAAGAGGGAATACAGTAATGCCGGAACTCTACAATAAAATGGAGTTGCTGAAAGAAAGAACAAGACTCTTATTGAGGCTGCTAGAACTATGCTAGCAGATTCATTTTTACCTAACACTTTTTGGGCTGAAGCAGTTAGTACTGCTTATTATGTCCTTAATAGGGTATTAGTTACCAAGCCTCAAAATAAGACACCTTATGAACTTATAACTGGTAAAATACCAATCATAAGCTATATAATACCTTTTGGGTGCTATGTGACCATCTTGAATACCATTGACCACCTGGGCAAGTTTGATGGGAAATCAGATGAAGGATTTTTAGTAGGGTATTCTCTAAAAAGCAAGGCTTGTAGGGTATACAATTTAGAAACCAAGAGAGTTGAAGAAAACCTGCACATAACCTTTTTAGAAAATAAACCAAATGTTGTAGGGAAGGGACCAACTTGGCTGTTTGATCTTGATTATTTAACTGATTCAATGAATTATCAACATGTGAGATCAGAATCAGCTAACAACATCATGTCCAAAGAACTAATCATAGTGTAGTACATAAGATAATAATGTTACAGAAATTCAAAAATAGAAGCTGAATCTCTCCAGGACAAAATAATACTTTGTACTACCAATATGGTCTTCTTATACTTCAACAGTCAAGAGCTCAAAAGCAAATAATGCAGGTGAAGAACCTAACAAAAATCCTGATTTAAAGACATATGAGAAGCCAGTAGATAAGGAGGATCAAGTCTTTTTGGATGAGCTTGAAAGGCTTAAAAGACAAGAACAGGATGCTAATGATACAACTGAAGCTCTCAAAAAGGAGTTTGCCAAAGATATTGAGGATTTGCTTCTTCAAGCAGGAGCTGCTAAAGCTAGCAGTACTAACACAGTTAATACTGCTAGCACACCAGTTAGTACTGCTAGTCCTTATGGTGGACTATCCTTCACTGATACGGACCAAGATGATTCTGAAATACCTGCTCTTGAGGATATGTATGATCATCCTACTGATGGTATTTTTACCAATGCATCTTATGATAATGAGGGTGCAGTGGCTGACTTCACAAATTTAGAAACTATTGTGAATGTTAGTCCTATTCCCACATCAAGGATCAACTCTATTCATCATTCGACTCTAATTTTTGGAGATCAAAACTCAGCAGTTCAAACAAGGAGCAAAGTAACCAAAAGTTCTAGAGCCTATTCTTTTGTAAGTTATATTCATAAAGCAGAAGAGAAAATAATCATAAGGACTTCCAGCATTGTTTATTTGCTTTATCTATTGTCTCAAAATGAACCCAAGAAGATATCTTGAAGCACTTGAAGATGAAAAGTTATGTTGATGCTAATGCAGGAAGAACTGCTGCAATTCAAGATCAAAAAGTTGGATTCTGTAGATTTGTCTTATAGAAAAGCATATTGGAACAAAATGGGTTTCCCAAAATTAAGAAGGATGAAAAGGTGTTGTGGTTAGAAATAAGCAAGGTTGGTTGCACAGGGACATTACGCAAGATGAAGGGAAATTCTGATGAGTTTTTGCTCCCGTGCTAGGAATTGAAGCCATTAGGATTCTGTTTTAGCCTGCTTCTACATGGGTTTCATAGTCTATCAAATGGATATGAAAAGTGCCTTCCTGTATGGCAAAATTGATGAGGAGGTATATTGTCACCAACTCCAGGTTTTGTAGATCTAAGTATCCTAAGAAAGTCTAACAAAGTTATGAAAGCTCTCTAGGGTTTTACACCAAGCTCCCAGAGCCCTGGTATGCTACTTTATCTACATTCAATATGTGAAAGAGTGGAAACATAAGAGGAACTATAGACAAACTCTATTATCAATAAAGAAGGACAAAATAATCATGTTAGTACACGTATTATGTGGATGAAATTATTATTGTTCTATAAAGAGATCTTTGTGTGATGAATTTGAGCATTGATGAAGAGTATATTTCAATGAGTTCTATGGGAAGCTCGCCTACTTTCTGGATTACAAGTCAAACAAGAAGAAGATGGTATTTTTAAAAGTCAAAAAAGTAGTGTTGCAGAAATACCAGAAGAAGTAAGATTTTGCCAATGTTAAGACGACTACTAGTACACAATTGAGACCCAGAAGCTTAGTCAATGATGAGGAAGCTAGTGATTTGATGTACACCTTTATAGATCCAAGCATTGCTTCTTAAATGTCTTGACTGCATCGAGGCTGATATTATTGCAGTCTGTGCTCGTTCAGGTTTTAGGTCCACTCCAAAGACCTCCCATCGAAATTTGTGAAGCGAAACTTAAGTATCTAAAAGGCAAACCCAACTGAGCCATTGGCATCCAGAGTGTCATCATTTGACCTAGAAAGCCTACCAGATAGGACATAGGTTGGGAGCAAATCTTGACATGGAAAATCCACACATGAGGTGCAATATCTTGCAGGAGACTATATTTCATGGCAATGCAAAAGGGGGCAGACAATTGTTGGCTACTCTACAACAGAGGCAGAATATGTTGCTTGCTGCAAATTGCTGTGGGCATTTTTAAGGCTTTAAAATCAAATGTTGACTATGGTGTCATTTCATGACACAAAGACTACAATATAATGAGAGTACTATATGCATTGTAAAGAATCTAGTATTTCACTCCAAAACAAAGCATATTGCAATTAGGCATCACTTCATTAAGGATGCTTATGAGAAGAAACTTATCCAGGTGCTAAAGATACACAATGATGATAAAAAAACAATGTTTGCGATCTCTAACCCAGGCCAATTGATGTAAATAGGTTCCCATCCTTGTAGTTACTATTAGGATGATCAATCCATAAACTGCATTAGCTAAGGGGAGGCAATATGATTTGTTGTATAGTTTGTATGAAGTGTTCAGTGTGTAAAGAATCGTGACCATAGTAGAATTTCATGGAGTTAATTTGTGTTTTAGGAGAGTCAATGAAAGATAAATATATGGTACAAGAAGAACAGTTGTTGCCAGACTTGTTCATACTTTGGTTGACAAAAAGTTTAGTACCGACAGTGCAAAGTAATACCGTTGGCAAAGTATAGTACCGCTCAAAAGACGTTGGCGAAAATACCGCCAAGGGAATAAAGTATGTAAATGAAACGGTTTCTTTTATTTTGGTTTGTTCAACCAATATAAACCATCTCAATTGCACAGTTTACTCACGAACTCTGCAAATCGCTTTCTATACTATCAAACCTTAATCATTTACTCATCGTCCGGCATATCAATTTCATCCAAGTATGGCTGTAATTGAATCATGCCCAAAAAACACAACTTGGTCGCATATTTGGAAAAGACTGATGGGAATACAGAGTTTCATGAGATTAACACTTTCTTACTCGAAGCTCCATTCATATGCTCTCAATGAAGACCTATAGTCCTCTACTATTCATTTGGTGGAACATTTTTGGATGTCAGCTAAATCCAAAATAATCAACAATGTTAGGAATTAAAACACCAAAGAAGTTGGCAAGCCTGTGTCTAATCTCAGAGCTCAATACGAAGTGAACTTCTTTTTGATGATGTGATGGGATTAAATCATCTGCCAAATCAGGCTATATTTGATGCTATTCAGCTAATGGGTAGGGGTAGACCTAACGGTCATAACATTTTAACAAAGCTCCTTTTAACAACCCAGTGAGGTTTCTTCTACATACCATGAATCACTGCAATAATTCTAAAAGCACTTCTTGGATCAAATACCCACTATTATGCCACAACAGTTAATTTGCTAACCACTAAATCCAGAAAATATAAATTTTGATGGTATGGAAGCGACACTTGATGCACAGAAAAATTTGTTATTATCTAAGATTATTTCATTCATTTTGGATACACAGCTAAAGAGTGTGCCTGTGCCCTTAGACCATTTCCCTATTAATGGCTTTTGACTAGTAAAGTAATCTCTTTTATGTTAAAAGTGTGAAAACATTTTTTCAGGGAATGTAACACCTTTGTTTGATTCTATGTTGGTTCAACCAACTAAGGATGAGGGTGACACTTTAGAAAGACAATCTGAACCTTAACCCATACCCTCTCCTCCTCACCTAAGTGAAGACCAACATGAGACACAGACTAACCCTTCTCCCAGACCTTCACCTACTACTCATATTCCTAATTCCATTCCAGAGGGTTCTGGTGGGAATCATGGAGGTCAGTCATCCAGTGATAGATCCCTTTCAGGGAATGAGGGTGGCATGACACTCCAAAGTGTGTATGATCTTTGTATCTCTTTGTGTACACAGGTTACAGATCAAGCCAAAGAAATTAAACACTTGAAGGCACAAATCAAGAAGCTTAAGAAGAAAGCCAAACCTGTTATCACACACCACAAAGCTTGAGTGATGCCACAGTATATGCTTATTTGGCCACTCAACCCAATGGGTCTCAAGTTGTTCATGAAGACCTAGAGCAAATCCATGAAGATGATCTTGATGAAATGGATTTAAAGTGGCAATTGGCATTGCTAAGTATGAAAGCAAGAAAGTTTTATCAAATAATTGGTAAAAAGATTATCATCAATGGAAGTGATACTGCTGGTTATGACAAGAAAAAGGTGGAATGTTTCAACTGTCATAAGTTGGGACATTTTGCTAGAGAGTGCAGAAATCCTAGGAGTCAAGAGAACAGGAGGAGAAGTCAAGATAGCTCAAGAAGAACAGTGAATGTGAACGAATCTTCTTCCAAAGCTATGTTAGCTATAGATGGGACTGGATTTGATTGAAGTTACATGGCAGATGAGGAGGCTTCTACCAACTTTGCACTTATGGCTTTCTTTGACTCTGAGGTACAAAATAACAAAACTTGCTCTAAAAATTTGTCTTAAAAACTTTGAAGATCTTAAGTCTAGTTATGATAAGTTGAGAATAGAGCTTAGTAAGTCTGAATCTGATTTATATAGCTATAAAAAGGGTTTAGCTTCAGTAGAAGAACAACTGATTTTTTATAACAAAAATGAAAGTATGCTTTGTGATCAGATTGTTGTTCTTAAAAGTGATGCCTCATTTAATGAATTAGATATTAATGCTCTTAAGAAACAGGTAGAAAGACTTAAGAAAGAAAAAGAGGATAAACAGTTTAAAATTGACAACTTTGAAAATGCCTCTAAAAGTCTGGATCAATTGATTGCAATCAAATATCTGATAAGAATAAGATGGGTCTAGGATATAATGATGTTCCCCCTCCACTTACAGGCTTGTTTGCACCTCCTAGTATTGATTTATCAAACTCAAGACTTGAGAAATTTGTACATCCTGAATTTGAAGGATATGGTGTTAAGGTAAATAAGGATGTTAGTGAAAATGTCTCTAAAGAAGTTAAGAAAAATTCAGATGCTCCAGTAATTGAAGATTGGGTTTCTGATTGTGATGAAGATGAGACAGTTGTATTAAAATCTCTTAATGTTCAAAAACCTAAGCAAGCTGATCAACCTAGGAAAGTTAGTCAAAACCCAAGGAACAACAGTACAAGCTGGAATACCCCAATGCCTAAAAAATTAAGAGTTGGATTTCAGTTTACACCAAAAGCTTATTTTGTGTGTGGGGGTTTTAACCATCTAATTAAAGACTGTGATTTTCATGATAAAAGGATGGTACAAAAACCTGTTTTGAACAATGTGAAAAAGGGAATTGGTCAAAGGGAAGTTAGACCAGTTTGGACTAATGCAATGAGGGTCTATCATCAAAATTTTTCTAATTCTAGAAGGAATTTTGCTCCAACAGCAGTTTTAACCAAGTCTGGCTTAGTACCATTTAGTACTGCTAGGGAAAACTTTTCAAGAAAAGCAGCACTAGTTAGTGCTGCTAGGCCATTTAATACTGCTGTACACAAACCCTTTGTAAATGTTGTCAAAACAAAGACAAATGTTTTTCAAAAGTCACATTCATTATTAAGAAGACCTTTTTACCAATAATCAGCACTTAAAAATAGAAATTTGAATAACAAAGTTAATATTGCTAAGGTAATTTATGTTAATACTGTTGGGAAATAAGGGATTAATGCTGTTAAACCTACAGCATACTGGGCATGGAGACCTAAAATAAAGATGATAAATCATGTCTACAAGAATACTGGATCATGTATTTGTAAGCAATTTAACTATGTTGATCCAACAGGCAGAAACAAGTCAGTAATGGCTTGGGTTCCCAAGAGAAATTAATTCTCTTGTGTCAAGTATAGTTAGTTCTGCTAATTATACTTGATATTGCTATGTTAGTATTGCTATTGTATTTTCTATGTTTTAGACTAACATTTGCAGGTTATAAAAAGAAGGATAGTTGGATTTGAGGGGAGGATTTTGATAAGAACTTTGATGATAGAATGGATGGTCTTTTAGTGTTGGTTTTACAACCACACAACAAATGGTCATCAATTCACCATGCTTAACAGGCATAAGAACTGGCTAGTCCATAAGCAAACGGCTTTTGGTAAAGACTTTTCAAATCCGTTTATGGTTGACAATTTACCAAAAATTGTAGGGTTTTCAACTCTCCTTGCTTTACAGCAAATAGTTGGCTAGTCCAGGATCAAACAGTTCTTGGTAAAGACTAATCAAATCTGTTGATAGCTGATAGTTTGCTAAAAACTATATGGTTATCAATGCACCATGTTTTTGCAATGAAGCATTGGCTACTCCAGGGCAAACGGCAACTGGTAAAGAGTCATCAAATCCGTTTATGGCTGGTAGTTTGCCAAAAACTATAAGTCCAATGATCCACCTCTCTCAAAAGGTTACACATTTGGAAGTGGAGAGGACAGTCTGAAACTTATAGATTTGATGGATTTGTGTACCAAATTGATTGATAAAGTTGCCATTTTGGAAAATGCTCTTAAACAGTCTAAGGAGTCTCATGTTCAGATGCTAACAATGTTGATAAAGAAAGTCAAGCTCCAGTTATGATTTCTGATGCAGAAGAATATTTGATTTTAGAGGATCCTGTCAAACAGGGGAGGATGAAAAGGTTTATATTTGAAGAAGTGTACAGGAAGATTATGCAATGAAACATAAAAATGCATGAGTGAAGGTTTTGACATAACCTTCAAAAGGTAAGAACTATAAGCATGTCTGTATATTTTGAAGAAGTGTACAGGAAGTTTATGCTTGGTATTAATACTGCTACGGTTTAAGACGTTGAGCATATTTCTGACCTTCTATCCTTGCTTATAAGGTTTCATGATATGCTCAAAAAATCTTTTTCACTTCTCATAAATAATTCCTAGATTAATTAATAAACTTTTCATTCAATCAAAATGGAAATTTGGTGTTTTGCGACAAAACATAAATTTGTACAATTAGGAATTATATCTTGTAGGAATGTCAAAAGCAAAAAAGATTCTGAAGTATTGCAAGAGTACCAAGAGCAGATGGAAATTCAAGCTTTCCATGCGAGATATTCAAGCATTGTTAAGAAGACTGGGATTAGGACAAGATGTGAGACAATCTCTACAGCTTGGTTCAAGAAAGATTTAAAGATCATCCACTTGATGGTCATGATTTAGATCTATGGGAGATCTTAGGATGTTATTTGAATCAAATGAAAAAGATGACTTATGGTTGATTCAACACTATTGGGAGTTGTGAGGATGGAAAAATTACATGAATACAGTGGTGTTTCACTCTTTGTTCTTAGATGGTACATCATACAGATTTACTGTTAGTAGAAAGAAGTTTCCTCTGAAGAAGGCTATCTTGGAAAGATGTGATCAAGACATGAAGATTGAAGCAGAAGAAAGAATGTTAGTAATATAGCACTTGAGCTATATAAAGTTTATCAAATCTAAGATCTGCTGAACAGGAATTGTTTTGATAGGAATTTTTGTAAGCTAAAAGGAATAGAAGCTAATGTGTTGAAAGATCCTCTCAAATCAAAGAGCTTTAATTCAAGAAACTTATGAGTTTGAAGGTATTAAATCAAAAGTTTAGGGGAGGATTGTTAGGAATTAAAGTGCTTCTACAGTTAATGTTACTGAAGGAATTAAATACTGCTAGTTGTAATAGGTTAATATTGCTTAGTTATAGTTAGTACTGTTAAGTACAAATGTTAGTACTGTAGTATATAGTTAGTGTTTTAGTGTGCTTATGAGATATGTATGAGGATAAATTAGGAAATTGATATGCATGATCTCTGCATAAATCTTCTAAGCGTTTTGTTAAGCCTATGAGGGTTTTTTTCCTTGGAGTATAAATGGAACCCTTATGGCCTAGTTAGTATATTATCATTCATAGATTATTATTCAAAGAATAGAGAAGAACACGATTAGCTATTAGGCAAAACATATAGTTTTTTTGTGATTTGTTACAAGTATAGAAAAGTTATGTGTGTCATTGTTTGATTGTTCTTCTGAGTATATAAAGATTATACACAATTGCCATAGATATAATAAATTTAATATTATTTATAAATATATTACTTATCATAATTTATATTTATATAACATAAATATTAATTCACTAGTCTTTATATATACAATACAAGGTTTCTAATCTAGTTGTTTAGATTTATCTAAGCAGAACAAAAGATCCATTCAATTGGAACCAACAACTTTCGTCTCGGCACATCCTAACCTTACGGCTAAGTGACCAGGATTTTGACACCCCACAGAGACTAGTATCGAGACTCACGGACCTTCGGTTTTAAAAACTCTTAGGTTTCCCATTTATACATAACTTATTTAGAAAACCCACAACTTAAATTGAAATAGTCTCAGTTCGAAAGCATATTTAAATTTAAGAAAAAAAGATTTTCCCTATATTTATTAAATCACATATATTGCACTTAACATTAATATAACCATGATGCAATTAAAATCCTCGACCTTTTAGAAGGCTGCAATATCGGTTGTGAGCCGGCAAGATGCAGCAAACTTTTATCAGTCTTGGATTATTATTCTTACTATGGGCTTTCTTTTGAAGACTGCCACATCGGTTGTGAGCCAGCAAGGGGGGGCAAGGTAACTTTTATCAGCCCACAGTTTATATTATTACCTTATTCATCATTTTTTTTTCCATTAAACTTTATACTACGATATAGAGAAAATTTCTTTTTAGAAAATTTAAGTATAAATTTGAACTAAGACAAAAATGTTATTGACTACATTTCACATTTTTAAAAAATTGTTGATTAAGTATAATTTTTCAAAAAAATAGCACGTATTATTAGTCCGGTGTTAGGAGCGTATGGAGAAAAAAAAACCACAAAATTCACAACAACCATGAGCTTGTAAGATTTCCAAATAATCATTGTTTAGCATCCAACTCATACTTAACTCTATCATTTTTTGTTCTTCGCAAATTTAAAATCTTTAATAAAAAGATCCGCGAATGCTTAGTCTAAAAGTTAAGGAGCAAGCTAGAGCTCAACACGCTCGATCGAGTCAAAATTTATTCTTATTCTACCAGCAGGAAGGAAAAAGTCAACTTTGTGATAAAAACACTTATTTTTTTTTTGAAAATTTTCAAATTTTTTTCATTTTTTTTAGGTATTTTGGTGGTAAAAAAAAACAGCGGCTGCATGACACAATCAAATTGATAGATCCCCCCCCCCATAACTAGATAACTGAACATTGTATTCAATTTTTAAGATGGTCTCTACATAATCCTAAGCCTGTTTTATTAAGTATGCTTAAAGATAAAACGTTAGTCGTAAGATTGGATATGGGATTCCCATAATTATTGCATATAGGATTGAAGCTGAGTGAACGAAAGACAAAACACGAGCCACGGAAAGGCTTCAAAATCAGGGCAATCCCTTGGCTTAACAACAAAAACCACACAAACATACGAGGGGGAATAAGAAGAGTGGTGAGTCCTCACAACACACCTTATTCAATTACTAATATTATAATTATATTAGATCAGAAATATCATAATATATATATACATATAATAAATAATATACATATCAAACTATAAACTAATATTAATTTAATTAAATAAATTAAAATAATAATTATAAATTTAAATTAAGCATGGGGTTGCCACCCACGAAGCGCTGTTTAGAGTCTCTTAGCATTGATTCAAAAATCCACCATTACTTGAGCTTGTCAAGGGGGATAGAAATGGGGATGACGAACACCCAAATTCTGGATTGTTCTTCTTCCTTTGAATCAGACATCGGGCTTTTTAATGATTGAAAAAAGCTTAGAAGCTTTTAATGCCCCGATGTTGATGAAGAATGAGGGGAGGATTTCTCTTTGAAGCAAATAAGAACACCGTGATTGAAAAACTTAGTCTTTATTTTCGGATGAAAAATGGAAGTAAAGTATCAATCATGGGAGGAAAAAGAGTAGCAAGAAACTCCTCGTGGATTTCGAACTTCAAAAAAAAAAAAAAAAAATGCGTTATCCCGGATCATAAATCTTGTTTCTATCTTCGAAAGGAAAAGAAACATCAGGATCGGATCCGAGATCATTATGAGAAGGAATGAAGTCAAATCCATATGAAGGGTGGTACGGTCGTGGGCAAAAATATTACGGCACATCAACGGGGATGTAGTCCAGCACATCAATGGTCGAAATCTCCCGAATCGGGATATAATCAACATGAAATGATTCAAAACTCGGAAGGGAAGTAGAATTATCGTCTCCTTTCGAGTCGTAATTATCACTCTCAATACCTGGTGGTATTGAGTCATCTGGACCGGGAAATATATCGATCTCTTCCCTAAGAGAGTTACTATCCTCAACGGGGATAGGAAATGTGGAAAGAGACTCAGCATGATCGTATTTGGTATTAGCATTGAAAGTCTTTCGGCGGACGAGGAGTATGAGTATAGACACCTCTCCATAAGACTAATATCAATTCCTCGTGCTCTATATTAAAAATTCATTGGAGGATTGTTACGAGTTCACCACGAACTCATCGAGGGATAATCAATCTGGGAGAGGAAGCATCAATAGTATCACGACTTGAGTAATGATTCAAGGAGATAAGTTCGGTATCAAAATGTTCATTTTTTAGATAAAATCGAGGTTCTTCATTATGAATCGGATTAATCTCACTAGAAAAATGATTTTCCTCGTCAAGATCAAAAAGAGGGTTTTCGAATAAAGTTTTAAAACTATTCTCATGAATAACCTCTCATGACTTGACTCATCATCACTAGAGGTAAAAACGTCGAATAGAGGATTGGAAAATGTTGAAAATTTTGTCGTTTGAGATTCATCACAATCGGGCACATCACACTCACATTCATCCTCGGATTCTCTTGGGTTTTGGACAATGTTCTCAACACTAGACTTTATGAATTCGTCCGATTCCAGTTTCAGGGAATTTGTGTTCTAAGATGTTTGTACCACCATGATGAGAGAGTGGTTTTTGGCGAATCGGGTTGTGATTACGGTAGAAAACATGTCTATGGAGAATATTCTGTGTGTTGCCAAACGGTATACTCATTCGTCGGCGTCATCATCATAAGATGAGGTAGGTAAATTCCAACTTGGGAGTTTATATAATTATATTTGCCAACTCCTCGTTTATACTTTGCAAATATTGAAGAAAGAAGTGTGTAAAGCAATTCTTTGTACTCCCTCGGATTTGACAAGCTTAAACTCAAAAATTTTCTGTCACCAAGCTTGCATTAAAACCTTTGGTGTTTCCCTAAAAGAAATACGATTAAACTTCTTTAAAAAGTTTTGTATCGATTTCATTAGGTCTTCTCGGGCTTGCAAAGCTTCCATTCTTATTTCTTGAGGAGGTTGATGAATGACGAGAAATTTTACGGTGGTGGAATGGTCAAAACCGAAGAAAAAAGAATTAGAATCGTGAAATTTTTGATTCATCGTTGACATTCATAAAGTCGCAATGAGGTACCCCGTATTTTTCCAACAAAGAATTTGGTCGTTGCAAAACTTAGTAAAGTGAGTGGGAAACTATCATAGTTTTGAAGTTGTAGCATGGTTCGGAATTGGATAATTGAAACTTTCTGTGTACAATAGTGACCATAACGAGCATCGTTCTCGCAAAATTCACATAAGATTGGTTGAGAGTGTGTGGGGTGGTAAGAGAAACTTGGAGATTCGTTAAAAGTGTATGGAGTTAAAAAAATCGATTGGATTTGCATCTCTATAAGTACAATTTGGACAAATTTCATCAATAAAATGACAACCGCACCGGTGACTGTGCATGAAATAAACAATTAAGAGTTATCCGTCGGTTGACACACCCCACACACTCATATTGGAAATAAGGACTCCTATTGAGAATTAAATGGTTTAAGAGGGTTAGAAGAAAATGAGAATTAAATGATATAGAGGGCAACGAAGAATATTTTTGAAATTTTTATATTTTTAGAATAAGAAAATAATATTTTTGGTAACCGGAGGGGAAGTCCAATTTGCACACGGTAGGTCTCTAAATAAGTTCGCAAAGGAGCGGAAGGATTTAGTGAGCCGAAGCTTCTTAAGTACGTTCTTTCCTTTTTGGGTGATCCTTGGATCAAACCCGCCTTTTCCCCTCTTATAGCAAAAATATTCAAAGGTGGAGCTAGTTTTTTTTTGTAATAAAACAAAAAGACAACACGATTTGTTTTTTTTTTTAATTTTTTTGATTTTTGATTACTTGGAAAATATTTCCCAAATGAAAGCGATAAACTTCACGGGGTGAGGGTCTTCAAACACTAATCTTTTCAAACGCCCTCCCTCCCACACCATATAATCGTTTTCACAAACCTCCCTTAGAGCGGCGCCAAAATTGATTTGAAGATTTTCTTACTATATATATAATCTAGTAAATTAAAATATCATCCCCCTATAACTGCTCCAGCTCACCACTAAATATCAATAATAGTAAGATCAATATTCCAAGAGGGCTTTTAAAAGGAAAATTACTTTTATCCAAAGTAAAATCCTAAAATAAACCTTCCCGGGTTGTTTCCCGACGAGGTGCGAATTTGAGAATCGGTTACATTTATGGAACAATGCTTGAATAATCAAAGATTTGATTTGGATTCTATTTCTACAAACAAAATGCAAAAACAAGTAAAGACACGCTAAAAACGAAAGCAAATAAGGCTAAAACACGAAAAACGTTAACGGGATCCTAAACCCGTTCTTTAAAAACCTAAAATCTATAAATTTAACCCTAAAAATGAAAATTTAATTTTTAACAATCCTAAATGATAAAAGAAAATTTAAAAAAAAGAATTATATTTTTTTGACTTTTATTTTATTTATTATGAATTAAAAACAGTTTTAATCTAAAAATATTATAAAAAAATATTAAACTATTCTATAAAAATCTAAAAAAATCTGGAAAAGTACTTTGAATAAAACCCTAAAAACCTTCCCGGGTCATTTCCCGTCGAGGAGTGAATTTGAAAATCGAGAATCGGTTTGTGGAACAATGCTTGAATAATCACAAGTTGATTTGGTTTTCTATTTCTACTAATAAAATGCGAAAACAAATGAAGGCATGTTAAAAACTAAAGTAATTAAGGTGAAAAAATGAAGAAACACGAGAACGGGATCTAATCCCGTTCTTTAAAAAACTAAATTTTACAAATTTAACCCTACGAAAACAAAAATAATTTTCTACAGTCCTAAATGATAAATAAAAAATTTACAAAAAGGAATCATAATTTTTTTTATTTAATTTATTATGAATTAAAAACTGATTTAATCTAAAAAATTAATTAAAAAATACTAAACTAATTTGGAAAATTCTGAAACAATCATGAAAAGTCCCTTGAACGCAACTTAATCTAGGAAAAATAAAAACTGAAAAATTGCTAAACGGAATAAGCAGTAATTAAGCAAAATAAGCCTGATAAGCAAAATGAGTAAAAAGGGGGTAAATATTAAATAGGGTGGAGTTATAACTGAAAAAGACCCAAGGGAAGATGGTGTGTGGTGTGTGTGATAAGGCTTGGTATAAAGGGATAGGTTACAGGTTCGACCCGTGTGCCTCTTTTTTTTTTAAACATTTTTTTTGAAAACTTTAAAAACAAAGTTATAAATAAGCTGAAAACTAACAACTTTAAAACTTGAGATTATTTTTGAAAAGCTACAATAAGCCCAAAAAATAAGCTTAAAGATGATAGTTCTTAATTTTTATCTTAAAACTAAAATGACTAACTGTGGTGATTTTGCAAATACGAAATAAGCTCTAAAAGCTAAACTTAAGGCCTAATAAGCTACTAAGAACCTCAAAACAGATTTAAATACTTAATCTACACCTAATTAAAGTATTTCTAACAAGTTAAGAGCTTAAAAAGCTCAAATGAGCTTTTAGCTAAACTGGATGCCAAACAGCCTAAAAGGGCATGTTTAAGCTACATGCAGCCCTAGTAAAAGCTATTTTAAATCTCTAAAAAGCACAAACAGATAAAATTCAACCAACAAAGAACTTATGTTTAAAATTTCAGACTCTGCCTTAAAATTTAACTAACTAAAAAAATGAGATTGAAATTTGTTGAAAACTAACTTATGAACTACTTTTGAAAACTGTTTTGACCCATTTTCACTTAAACTAATGAAGCAGTTCCAAAAACCTTTTGACCAGGTTATAGATACAAAAATGAATGCTTTTAGAACTTGAAAACTCAACTTAACAACTATAAATCAAAAGTAAAGCAGTTCAAAGATTTGATTGAGCAAAAACTTGCATATTAGTAAAACTGATTTGAACCTAAACTTTTGCAAAACAATGAAACAGTACAAAAACTATAACTACCAGATTTTAGACATGAATAAAAGGCAATTTTGAGCTTGCAAACACAACATAAAAGCTTGAAAACAATAAATCTAATCCTAACAGATTCAAAACTAGTACTGTGCACAGGTTCTAAAAATTTCTTAGAGAAACATGAGAACATCTTAAAACTTGAACCTAAACTATCTAAACATGATCAAAAATAGATTTATATAGAATCGAAACTGACTTTTAAAGAATATAAAAGACCAAAACAGATTTTGCTCTACTTTTAACCACTAAACCAAACACTCCTTTAAGATTTCAAAAGCATTTTTAAGCTGATTTAGATTGAAATAAGATGAGGGTTATAAAAACAGATTATTAACTAAACATGTTAAGCATTAAAAAGCAACTTTTAACTACTAAGAAGCACTTATCAAAAAGCTTAATGGAATAAGCAGATTTAACTAAAATATGACAGATTTGCATACTATGAATTTAAAAACTAAACTAAGCTATATCTAAGATAATTAAGCACATAAATGACATAATAAGCATAGATAAGCAGAAAAATAAGCAGTTCAACAGTAAATAAGCTAAAAGTAAAAAAAATTGAACTTACAGGACCCTTTGCACAAACAAGGGTATAAAAGCTTTTCAAAAGCTAAATCTACAAGCTCCAGCTTGTATTAAACAAGCTGGTAAGTCCATAAGCCCATCCCTTTTTGGCTTATCATCCATAAAACATGCTGAGGTATTTTGGGTGAGTGATTTAAGATAGTGACAAGTATCTTAAAGTCAGAATTAAGAGAGCTTATAAAACTTATTTAGAGAACTTGGAAAACATACATTAAGCTTGAGAAAATAACTTGTAAACTGAATTAAGCTTGTATAAAGTGAAGACAGAATTGAAATTCAATTAAACAGTAATTTCATTAATAATAAAAACTGGTTACAATGCTTTTAAAAATAAAGTACAGGAAATTAAAATGACATTTTAAAAGTAAAATTACACTACTCCTAAGTTACACTAAAACTAGATAATTTCTTACAAAGAGAACTCTAACTATTTATATAAAAAAATATGCTAAAGCTGCAGGGTCTTCATGTGTTCATGTGTGCTTGTTGTGTTTTCTGTGTGAGAGGAAACCAAGTCTTCATCCAAGCCATCCATAAATCTTGGTTACCAAGCCTTTGAATCCAAGCCGTCCAATAAGAAAACATGGGATTGCCAAGGTGGCATTGAGCCATGTGAAGTGGGGTAGAGGTGGTGAGAGTGATGGGGTGAAGTGGGGTTGAGTTTTGTCATGGAGTTGCAGGGTTCAGGGGAGAAGACATAAAAATAACAATTTGGCGCCAATTTGGTTCGTTTGTTTTTATCACTGTTTTAGTGATAACATGGTGACGGTTTATAGGTTTGGCAAGATTAGCCCCTGAATTTATGTAGTTTTATTTCATGGAAAGTCCTTTGTGGTGTAAAGTTATATGAAAGTTGGCAGGAATAGCCCCTGAAGTTGTGTAATGTTATTGCATGGCTCGTCCTTTGTGGTGCTAAGAGACTTATCAGTTAAGGGATTGTGGGCTTAACTCAGTTAAAAGGGGGATTGGGCTTTTTGGGCCGAGTATAAAATAAAATGGTATTGGGCCCTTTTATTTGTGTTTGTCTTCATATGATACATTAATGGGCTGACCGAGCCCATTAGATGGTTACGGGTGGGCCCATTAAGTATTTCTTCGATTTCGGCTCCGTCTTTGACTTTGACTTTGTTGGGGTTGACTTTGGTTGACTTTATGACTTTGACTTTTTGTCTTTTTCACGCTCTTTCCGTTCTCGTGCTCGGTTTTGTTGTTTTGGCTTCGTTTTTGTTCTTTTCTCGGATATCCGTTTCCTGCACAATACACATGCAAAACACACAAATACAATGTATTTTTGGTATGTTTTTGGTCTTTTAAGTCCGTTTTTATAGGCAAAAGGTATGTGTAATTAAACACATACCACTCGCCATTTGGTAAAGTCCAATCAAATGAGTGCAACATCGAAGCCAAAATATACACCAACATTTTCTCGCCCAAGGGAGCTCCAAGACACCTCCTTCTACCCGACCCAAAAGGAATAATGTTGGGATTGTATCCATTATAATCAAACTTTGTTGTTCCATCATCAACGCTCAAAAACCTATTTGGATTGAATTCTAGTGGATTGTCCTAATATTGAGGATCCCTGTGTATAGCCCAAACTTTCACATAAACATCAGCACCTTTTGGGACGGTGTATCCGCCTACAATGCAAGATTTATTTGGACATCGGACTATCAACATAGGAACTGGATGGTGCAGTCGGAATGTTTCTTTAACAACCGCGTCCAAGTATTTCAGATTTGAAAGATGAGATTCTTGAACAATGTTGTTTAGGCCTACAACTTCTTTCAGTTCGGCTTTTACCTTTTGCATCATGCTAGGATATTTCAAAAGCTCGGCCATCGTCCACTCTACCATTGTTGATGTCGTGTCGGTTGTTCTAAGAAAAATCTCCTGTATGAACAAACTAGGATATTTAATATATCATTGCCATAAAGAATCTTGACTTGCCAGACGGCCTTTCTTGATCAAACAAATAAAATATCAAAATATGGTTAGGTTTACTAAATGTGTGAGTAGTGAATATTATTCCGAAAATTATTCCTTAATTAGACAATATGTTTGATTATGAGTTCCAAATAAGTACTCAATACACTACCAAAAGTATGAAGGTGACACCATATTTGAGTTACCACCTTGTGTACTTTTGTCCAATCTTTGGAGCTCGGCTCCAAAATGAGTCGTGCTTAGGTTGATAGGGTTCGAGCTCAGCTCAACAAACTTAGATGAGGGTCACCACATCAACAAGCAAGATTCAAGCTTGAGCTTGCTATCGAAAGGACTTGAATTCTGCTATAATATTTACTTAGACATTTTATTGGATAACCCATTTATAACGACCTGCTTTCTTAATAAATATTTATTAAAAGTCCCTTCGAATTAGATTACTAAAAATGTAAATTTAATGATTACGTATATCCTTTTAAAGTTATTTTTCATATTATATTAGCCTTTTAAGCATATGAAGCTTGTATCTAATAGGATAAACATACCATCAAAAGAGCTTTGATTTGAGTGATACTGAATGAAGTAGGAGCATTTTGCTCCTTAAGCTCAAGTAGAATCTGCAAGAAATCCTTCCCATTTTTTCCACAGCTTCGTCTCGTTTAATGGCTATCCTCTCTTTGATAATCCGCTCGAAAATTGCATCCATAAGACTCTCTCTCAACACCTTGTAAATCAAATAACAAAAGCACGGGGAAAAAGTCTGACACATTCGCTGCTCCTAGAAGCTCCACCATTTTTGTAATCACTTCACGAAACTCTACCCCTAGATTTGTGCTTTTTACATCTTCAACTAAACTTTTTACCATTGTCAACTTATGACCTTCCCCAAAGTCAACACGCAATCCCACCAAAGACACTACTGCATCCCATTATTTGATTAGGGGTGGCAATTAAATGTCGGGTTCGGGTAGGCAGGTTTCGGTTATAATAGGTTGGAGGGTCAGAAAACCTCAACTCAAACCTGACCCATTTAAATAATCAGGTTAGCTATGTCAACCCTAACCTGTTTAAACATAAACTGAACCTGACCCATTTAACCCATATATACGTAGGTTGGCGGGTTAAATAGGTTACACGGGTAGAATATGTTAAACGGGTTTCAGGTTAACCCATTTAACCCGTTTTATATAAAGAAGTTGACACATTACACGGGTTAAACAGGTTAAATAGGTATGTGGGTCGATACGTTTAACCCATTTAACCCGTATAATAAAATATATATAATTTTTAATTTAAGGCAAAAATCTTAAACGGGTTGGCGGGTTGACCCGATTAATTTATTCACAACCCGAACCTAACCTGTTTAATAAACGGGTTAGATGGGTTGACCCAAAACCGACCCGAAATTTATTTAGACTCAACCCGAACTTGTTAATTTTCTTGTCGATTTCAGGTCGGGTTTCGTGTCGGGTCAGAAATTGCCACCCCTAGTTTTGATACACATGCTTGATGGTTTTTCTCAATCCACCTCGTCGAAAAGTGCTAGAATCATTGAGGTTCTTATTGCTTAGGACTTCGTATGCAAATACCTTACGCATGTTACGCCAAAGTGAGTTGTTATCAGACCATATTATACTCTGCCTACCATATGAGACGACTGTGCCAGCTATAGGAGGATCTCGACTAGCAAAAATCTGGTCTTGCTCACGGAGAACAATTTTAGCTAGGTATGAAGAGCCAACAACAATGCGAATCTTACTTCCGAGCTTGAGCCTAAAAATAGGCCATATTGCTGAGCCAGTTTGGTGTACCTAAGGTACCCGAGTAAGGGCAAGCCACGAGGTCCCGGAGGCAACCTCGCCTTGCTAGAGAACTTACACCATAAAATAGCAAATGTGATTATTGAACAAGTGAATGGTAATACGTAATCCCATGGCCATTGGATATGAGATATCATTTTTTGAAGCTAACAAGATGACTCACAAGCAGCAATATAATGAGATGAAATATAGTGATCGTTTAAGTGTAATTTAAAGGAGCTCTGTTCGAATGGTATATATTTTCTGTGGTGGTTAATGATATGGCGACCTAACATTTGATATTTTTGATATAATTGTTGAAACATATAATTTTTATCTCACGTTGCTGGAAGAATTATAATATCTTTTCATCAATGATTACCAAATGGATAAAGTCCTTAGTTTGTAAATTCCTAACAATCTAAATCAGAATTTTTAAGATGGATCAAATCATACTGAAATCTCATGTTGAATAATCTGAAAAGTTTAGAGGGTGTGATTTTCGTCGTTGGCAACAGAAGATGTTGCTTTACTAAACAAGATTCCATTTGTCGTATGTTTTCACGGATTCTGAACCAACATATTTGTATATGGATGGACATAATGTTTCTACTGAAGCACAAGTGTCAGATTATGAAAAAGCCGTCTCACAATGGAATCATAATGAATATAATTATAGAAATTATCTTCTGAATGCTTTGGATGATTCCCCTAATAATATTTATTCAACATTTACAACTCCAAAGAAGATTTGAGAATCATTAGAAAAGAAATACAAGACTCAAGTTGCATGTTCTAAGAAATTGTGGTTAGAATATTCGTGAATTTCAAGATGAACAATGCAAAGCCCTGTTGTGACACTACAAGAACTGAAAATGACGTACATGGCCTAAGATTATTATACTAATTTTATAATATGAAGCATATAATCAAATTAAAAATGATTCAGTAATAGGTAGTTTATGTTTGAATATGTTAGTTGGATTAGCAATATACGACTAGAAATGTGTAAGCCTATTGGGGGCACACACGTTAAACACTTAGAGTGCGTTAATACTTCACGAGCGTTTTTAAATGTAAACCAAAAGGACTAAGAATAACGAGACACGAATCCTATGGAGCCTAAGTGAAATAGCCGGCCATAAGGTTCATAGAGAGTGTCTAGGTTTATTTTCTTAGAGGATAAGAAGGATAAAAGAGTTGTGATAAGGTTTGAAGTGTGATCTCCTAGTTATATCATGATTAGGGTTTAGGTAGTATAAAACCACCATCACCCTAACTCATTATGACGCCTCAATAAGATCACAGAACCATAAAACCAGATCCATCTCTTTTCCTTCATTAAAACATCCATCTACATAAACCCTAATTAGGGTTTCTGATTTTTGGTTCACCCTTATCACACTATGCTGATTTTCGGTAGCCTCAAAAGGGGATTTTGATTGTGTGATTCGATCCCACATCTTCTACAGTAGGTGTAGGGCTTTGGTTTAACAGGTTCTCAGGCGTGACAACAAGTAAAAACATCTAGGGTTCGTTTTTTGTGATTTTCGGTGGAACAGAAGCAAATTCGGTTCAACCGAATTCGGTGAAACCCTAGGACACTTATCTGATTTTCGATACAGTCCAATTGGGTTGGTTTTGGTATCTAATTCAAGTTACATTGGTATACACTAGTTGTTTGGGATATACATGAAGCAAGGCTAGCATCCGGGCGCATTTGGTTGACGTGTTTGTGTGAGCAACCGTAGAGGTGACATCTTAGTCACTAGTTTCAAAGCTTTTAATTCTTGTTTAGATGTTAAGGCATTCCAACAAAGTTAGTTTTCTCGAACACTTTTATTGTTTATTGTGTGTAAAGATATGTGGCCAAACTAGATCCATATCCTCTACGTACTCGTATTTTATTGGTTAACTAGAATAAATCCCAACAGTTTACCACAAAGGGTCGAACGAACCGAGCCGAGCCCGAGCCTGCCAGAGCTTGAGCTCGGCTCATTTATATATATAAAGCTCGAGCTCGTGCACGAGCTCGTTTCGAGCCTCATATCTTGAGCTCGAGCTCGGTTCGTGAAAATTTTCACAAGCTCGGGCTCTACTAATTATATGAATGGTGTTTTGACTAAAACAAGAGTTCTAAAACGAATCGGCTCAGAGCTCGTCACGTTCTTGAAGCTCAGTTTATACACAATACATGTATAGAACCTATTATATATAGAATATGTTTTCTAGGTTCGGAGTATGCTCGCAGAAGCCTACTCGAAGCTTTTGTAATAGGAGCTCGGCTCGAGCATTGGCTTAAAAAATGAGCTCCCAAACTTAGGCTCGAGCTCGAGCTCGAGCTCGTTTAATCTCAACTCGTTTGAGCTTTTACCGATTCAATCTCGAGCTTTTCACGAGTTAAATATCTTTGTCTTGTTATGACATACATATATGTAGATTTGAGTTTGACCAATTTAACCTATGCCATATCATTAGCAGTGCCCGCAGATATTATACTTCTATTATAAAAATGTTGTATCGAGTAAATAAAGTAACTGAACAAAAATATAATTCAACTTTAACCCGCGATCAACAGAGATGACACATGATCTAGCACTTATAAAATAACCCAAACGATCAGGCTTTGCGGTTCGAAAATTCTACTTCATTGTAGATAAATAACTAGTATTAGTGAAAGACACTTTTCAAATACGAGAAGAATGTGACTGTAAAATTGTTAATAATGTTCTTGTGGTGAGTGGGGTGAGGCGTGAGGCAGATAATGGCTTTTGGGATTTCAAGATAAAGTGGAATAAATTTTAAGTTTAGAAGTCATTCAATTTTCATTTCAGCTAGCTAAGCGGGAAAGTTCCCTCCATTATTAAAAAAATAAAAAAAACAAGATTTATTAATTTGATTTTATCTTTTTATCTTAACAAGGTTTTTAGCTCGCGCTTCGCCGCGGAGCGCGGGTCGTTGAGTCAAGAGGAATCTCGCTTGTGTTTCGCTTGACAGAAGTAAAATGAAATAAGCTGCAATGGATGGCATTAACTTCAGGAAAATTTATGTACTTCAAAAATAAATAGATAAGTAGAGTAAATAAGCAATTCTAGAAACATACAAAGTTGTTAAACTATACAAATGAAACATGTTCCATTTTGAAACACTAATGTGCAGCTTGTCCCATCTTTTATACGATGAATATATTTCTTTAAAATTTTGTTGTTGTGCATAACACGATATCAAATTTAAGTCATGCAAAGATGTATAGAATTTAGGGAGATTCTGCATTTTTTTACAAATATCCTAACAA
>BQNB010016544.1:40000-71452 GCA_026074375.1 Tanacetum coccineum
TTGTCCAGTCTTTGGAGCTCGGGGTCTAAATTAGTCGTGGTTAGCTTGATAGGGTTTGAGCTCAGCTCAACAAACTTTAATTGGGGACGACACATCAACAAAAGCATGATTCAGGCTCAAGAGGCATCAAATTCAGCTTGAATATATGCATAGCCATTTTATTGGATAATCAATAACCAAAAGCATTCTAAATATTTAGTAAAAAGTCCTTACAAATGAGGTTACTAATAATAGAGAGGATGAACCTACCTCATAAGAGCATTGAATTGAGTGATATAATGAATTAGAAGCATTTTGTCCATAAGCTCAAATATAGTGACTCTGTCAGAATCCATCTATTCCTATTTTTTCCACAGCTTCGTCTCGTTTAATGGCTATCCTCTCTTTGATAATCCGCTCGAAAATTGCATCCAGAATCTTACTTTGCCGCTTCATCTCTTGCCCAACACCTTGTAAATCAAATCTTGAGAGCACCGGGAAGAAGTCCGACACATTCACAGCTCCTAGAAGCTCCACTATTTTTGTAATTACTTCACGAAACTCTAACCCTAGATTAGTGCTTTTTACATCTTCAACTAAACTTTTCCCCCACACCATGTTCGTTATGACGTTCAACGATGTCATAAAAGCAATGCCACCAATGTCCACTTCTGTCCCCATTGTTTCATACACATGCTTGATGGTTTTTCTCACTCCACCTCGTCGAAAAGTGCTAGATGCTTCGAGGTTCTTATTGCTTAGGACTTCGAATGCTAAAACTTTACGCATGTTACGCCAAAGTGAGTTGTTGTTATCAGACCATACTATATCCTGCCCACCATATGTGATGACTGTGCCAGCTATCGGAGGATCCCGGTTAGCAAAAATCTCGTCTTGCTCACGTAGAACAACTTTAGCCAGGTCTGAAGAGCCAACAACAATGTGAGTCTTACTTCCGAGCTTGAGCTTAAAAATAGGTCCATATCGCTGAGCCAGTTTTGTGTACCCATGGTGCAAGTTAGGATCAAGAAATGGAAGGTACCCGAGTAAGGGCAAGCCACGAGGTCCCGGAGGCAACCGCGCCTTGCTAGAGAACTTGGGACAATAAATAGCAAATGTGATGATTGAACAAGTGAATAGTAATACGTAATCCCATGACCATTGGATATGAGATATCATTTTGAGAAGCTAACAAGATGACTCCCAAGCAGCAATATAATGAGATGACTATCACAAAAAAAATTCTTAGATATGAACTCTAAATAACTTCAACCACATACGTACTTATCAAACCACCTCCTTTCTTTTGATTTAGAGTCATGAACACCGTTGGTCCCGGTGGTATATGCAGGTTTCATGTTTAGTCTCCTCTATTATGGAGAAATTACTCTAGACAACCCTGACGTTTGAACTTTTACACGTTATTGGTCCTAAAAAACTAAAGTTCGTTAAGTAATCTCATTATCTCCAACACGTATGTTGCACATGATGAGTATTATAGTCATTTCGTTTTTTGTTTTCTTTTTCTTCTAGCAACTCAAATATTTCACCAAAAACATTCATATCAAAGACTCTTTGGAGGCTCAACTCCTTAGATTCTCTTACGGTAGCTTAGTAAACATTACGGCAATAATCACTTTGAGTGCCGTTTGTAGATTGCTTGGAGGCTGAGCTCCGACCGTAGCAGGGGTACACCATAGATTCGAATAAACCAATACATCGGTGACTATCTATATAATATAAACAATTCTTTTGGGTTCAATAATATGTTTGCGTTGCTTTCAAGAAATAATCGATTCAGGCTTTAGGGTAGAAGTGTTTAATGGATGGTGGGTTCTTGATTAAATCTACAAAATAAAATTATTGGAATCTGAGATTTTTTTTTAAAATCAGGTGATGATATTGTTGGATTATGACCATATATGAATTAATATATGTCCGGAAATATTCTCGAGCCTAAGGGGACGCACACGTTTATATGTTAAATGACGAGTAAATATATTAATGTAATATATTAAATGTATAACAAACGATCGTTAAAAGTTAACGAGTATTAAATAATTAGTTAAACGTTTAATGGTTGAACGTGAGGGACTAATTATTTATAAACCGAAGTTTAAAGGGTTGGTTCTTTTATTTTGTATCCTTAGTTGGCAAGAAGTCGAATCCCACAAGGATTAGGGTATAAACTATATATATATATATATATATATATATATATATGGTTTATGTTTGATGATTCATAACTGAGAAAAAACAAAACCTTAAAAGGATCGATTATTCTTTTCCTACCTTTGTTGACCGGCTTCAAATTTGTGGAATCTTTGCTTTTGTCTTCGAAAATCTAATAAACAAAGTGGACACGCTTTTGCTTTTGTTTAAGTTCCAATCATCACCTTTGGAGTGATTATTTGTTCGCTAGTTTGATTGATTCAAAGAACAAAGAACAATCGTTGGTTATACACATACATACTAGCATACTCATCGTTTGCAAGGACGATGTGTGTGGAAGCTTAGAGGAATCATACATTTGATTCTAGTGTTACGCGTTGTATTAATACACACGCGTAAAAGAGACGGTGTTTACGTTTCCTTTAAACTGTGTATCGTTTACGTGCTAAAAGGTACCTGTTTCCTATCTGTGTTAATTATTGTGTATACACCGTGATCATTTTTCCACTGCGTACTCTTGATAATAATTAATAAGTATGGTTTAATAGATTATACAAACCCCAATAGTGCATCCGAGCATCGTGTAAAATCTTTAATTACAAGTATTAAAATTGGACAAATTAAGGTTTCTTAATTAATTTTAATGCCCCTATGGGCGATATATTGTATAAAAAGATTTGATCTTGAAAGTTAATAAAATTAATTAGACGAGATCTAAGTTGTATGCAATTTTATGTATTAATTGTTAATTGATTTAAAGATGTTAAATTGTTAAAATTAGATCCATGATAAAATCATGCAAATTTATCATGGATTAATATTAGATATTGAGATCTTGTTAATTGTTAAAAGGATTTGTTTCAAATATGATTAAGATACACATAACTTTAATTATTTTTCTTAACTGGTAAGATCCATGATTCAAGAATTCGGGAAGACCCTTATTTTTGAATGAATGGGGCCTAAAATAATTAAAAGGTTTTATGTGCTATGTGGTATTTATTTATATAAGGCTTACGCAATCGATTGTTTCGATGTATGTGGCCGGAGTTTATAGGACGAAGGAGCCCTTATATGAATAAATGCATGTTTTATTATTAGATTAATATGATCATTTTTAAGTTTGCATCCTTAATTATTAAGTATGTTTAAATTAAATGTCATTTAGTTTAGTTAATGTTTATTGGTTTTATTTTAAGTTACATTGACTTGTGAGAAAATAAAAGAGTTTTTTTCTGAAACAAAAATTAAACAACCCATGAACTAATTATTTAATCGAATTAAGATTTATCATGACTATATATTGCAAAAAGTCAAAAATGAGAATCCCGGCTTACATCCGGTGTAAAATCTCCATGATTAGTACTAGCAATGTAAGTTCATAATATGTTTTAAATGAAATTTTTAATTTTTACAATGACCGTAATTTGCAAAAGTACTATATAGTTGTAAGGATAAGGTTCGGGGAGACTCATCAAGACTTCGGTCTTGTTGATACCATTACCCTATAAAACCAGACACGTTTAGTTTTTCCTTACCTTGTATAACATGTAGGAAGTCGCTAATTGTCTAGGGTTTGAAGAATCGTCCAATTTTAAGGTATCACTATTTATGTATAAGATACAAGGATAATAGGTGATACCGTAATAATAACTTAATTGAGTAAAAGTTTATTATTAAAATCAATGATACGAAGATGTATGCATGCTTCTTCGTACATAATGACCGTCAAATGAAGTACCCTTTTTCAACTAAGTTATTGCCATCCAATTTGTAAAAACACTTGTTGATTGCTCTTTACCTATGCGTGAGACGTGTGTAGATTTGCAATCACAAGGTAATTATACGCTTTTCCGTGAGACGGTGAGTGTTACATAATTACAGTTTTTGATTGGACGACTTAGCGTTGTTGTGGTTAGACCTGTTAACACGCGGCATAGATGGATTAAACTTGCTTACTAGATATTATTGTAATAAAGTAAGTCCCATATGGTTTAGGAATTGCAAAAGTTGTGAATTATCAACCGTTGATTACCTTTTGAATACACCATCACTAGCAGATCAACTGATATTGTTTATTTAATTAAACATGGGTAATTAATTTTCTTCAAGGAGTATTATCGAAAATACTAATTCTTGAACTTTTATGTTTTGTAGATGGCACTACCTGTTCAAAACATAAACCATTCGGCTTTCAGGTCGATGTTTGAAAAAGAAAAACTTTCTGGTAATAACTTCAATGACTGGTTTGCTCGACTTAAGTTAGTCTTGAGAGTCGAGAAGAAAATGCATGTCATTGAACAGCCTTTACCTCCTGCTCCTGAGGCTGGTGCTGAACCTAACATTGTGGCTCAGTGGACAGCTCTATATGATGCTCATACTGAGATTGCTTGTCTTATGCTTGGGAGTATGACTCCTGAACTACATAGACAGTTTGAATTGCACTATCCGTATGACATGATTCAGGAGCTTAGATCTATGTTTGAGAAACAAGCTGGAGTGGAGAAGTTTGACTTAATCCAATCTTTCCATGCTTGCAAACAAGAGGAGGGTAAATCAGTTGCTGACTATGTCCTTAAGATGAAAGGATATGTGGAGCAACTGGAACGTCTTGGTTATATGCTACCACAGGATATCTCAGTAGGCTTAATCCTTAATGGCCTTACTAAAGATTTTGTGGGATTTGTAAGAAATTACAATATGCATAACATGGGGAAGACAATAGGTGAAATTCATGCTATGCTTATTGAGTATGAGAAGGGTTTACCTAAGAAGGCTGAAACACCACAAGTAATGATGATTAAAAGTGGTAAAATCCAGAAGGCCAATAAGAAATCGCTTAATGCAAAAGGCAAGAATAAGGGTAATGGCAAGGGAAAGGATAAGAAGGTTTATATCCCCAAGCCCAACAACCCTAAGCCTGCTGCTAAGGAGCGCCCAGCTAAGGATGATGCCTGCCACCACTGTAAGGAGGTAGGACATTGGAAAAGGAACTGTCCTGTGTATCTTGCTGAGTTGCAGAAGAAGAGGAAGCAAGTTGGCTCTGCCAGTTCTTCGGGTATCTTCACAATATAATTATTTTCTTTCCCTAATAATAACTCCTGGGTGTATGACACTGGTTGTGGTACTAACATATGTATTACAAAACAGGGATTTAGGATTGAAAGGAAGCTGAAACAAGGAGCTCTTTACTTGTACGTGGGCAATGGTGTTCGTGCACAAGTAGAAGCAATTGGAAGTTTTGACTTAGTTTTACCTAATGGCCTTGTGATTTGTTTAGACAATTGTCATTATGCACCTACTATAACTAGAGGTGTAGTTTCAGTTTCTCGTTTGGTTGACAATGGATTTGTTCAATGTTTTACGGATTATGGAATTTCAGTTTCAAAGAATGGTGTTCTTTATTTTAATGTTGTTCCTCGTAATGGTATTTATGAAATTGATATGCATGATCTTGTACCAAATGTTAATTCTATTTATAATGTTAGCAATAAAAGAGTCAAGCATAACTTGGACTCCACTTATCTATGGCACTGTCGTCTTGCTCATATAAACAAGAAACGTATTAAACAGCTGCAACAAGACGGGCTGTTAAAGTCAACGGATGATGAATCTTTTGATAAATGTGAATCTTGTTTATCTGGCAAGATGACAAAGAAACCTTTCCCTTATAGTAACGAAAGGGCAAAAGATCTTCTTGGAATAATACATACTGACGTATGTGGTCCACTTAGACATGTGTCAAGACAAGGTGCTAGCTACTTCATTACATTCACTGATGATTATAGTCGTTATGGTTATGTTTATCTTCTTAAACATAAACATGAGGTCTTTGAAACGTTCAAAGTGTTTAAAAATGAAGTTAAAAATCAACTCGGGAAGACCATTAAGGCAATACGATCAGATCGGGGTGGCGAATATATAAGACAAGAGTTTAAAGATTATCTAAAAGCTAACGGAATTGTTCAACAACTTACTCCTCCATATACACCACAACACAATGGAGTGTATGAGAAGAGAAACCGCACTTTGTTAGATATGGTGCGGTTTATGATGAATCTTACAACTCTGCCTTTATCCTTTTGGGATTATTCTCTAGAGTCTGCAACACGCATTCTCAATATGGTTCTAACAAAGAAGGTTGACAAAACACCATATGAACTGTGGTATGGAAAAGTTCTAAACTTGTCTTACTTAAAGGTCTAGGGGTGTGAGGCTCTTGTGAAGAGAAATACGCCTGACAAACTCGAACAAAGATCTATTGAGTGTATCTTCATAGGATACCCAAAGGAAACGATGGGTTACTATTTCTACTTCCCACCTGAAAACAAAATTGTTGTTGCAAGGTATGCTTAATTATTTGAGAAACGTCTCAAAACTCAAGAAATCAGTGAGAGGGCGGTAGATCTTGAAAAAATTCAAGAAGAAGAAGATACAACACCTTCTGAAAACACTAACAACATTCCTCAAAAGATGGAGGGATTTGAACCACTACAAGAGGAAGTGATTCTGATTCGTAGGTCCGAAAGGACACATCGAGCTCCAAACCGCTTATGCCTAAATGTAGAGGTGGAGGAGTATAGTCTAGGGGATCTTAATGAACCCACTAGCTATAAAGCTGCTATGTTAGATGCAGAATCTAATAAGTGGATCGATGCTAAGAATGCAGAAATACAATCCATGATGGACAATATGGTATGGGTCCTGGTCGATCTTCCTCCTGGTTGCAAAACCATTAGGAGTAAGTGAATTTTTAAGAAAAAGACCTACATGGATGGTATTATACACGTCTATAAAGCTCGTCTTGTTGCAAAGGGTTATACTCAACTCTACGGGGTTGATTATGAAGAAACGTTCTCACCCATCGTTGACATAACAGCTATTAGAATTCTCATATCTATAGCAGCATACTATGATTATGAGATATGGCAAATGGATGTCAAAACCGCCTTCTTAAATGGTTATCTTGATGAAGACATTTATATGGTACAACCGAAAGGTTTTGTTGATCCTAATCATCCCAGAAAAGTATGCAAGCTTAAGAGATCCATTTATGGTCTTAAGCAAGCATCAAGAAGCTGGAATAAAAGATTTGATGAGGAAATCAAAAGGTTTGGATTTTCTCAAAATCTTGATGAGCCATGTGTATATCAAAAGGCTAGTGGGAGTAATGTTACATTCCTCATCTTATATGTTGATGACATAATCATCATGGGTAATCACATTCCAAGTTTACAAAGTGTAAAGAATTATCTTGGAAAGTGTTTTTCTATGAAAGATTTAGGGGAAGCGGCATTTATTCTTGGAATCAAAATCTATAGAGATAGATCGAAGCGATTAATTGGAATTGGTCAAAATGCTTACATGGATAAGATCTTAAAGAGATATAAAATGGATAATTCCAAACGTGGTCATATCCCCATGCAAGAAAGACTTGACTTGAACAAATCACAAGGTGCTCAAACGCCTAAAGAGGTGAATCGCATGAAGAATGTACCTTATGCTTCGGCTGTAGGATCCATTATGTATGCGGTTAGATGCACTAGACCTGATGTTGCGTTCGCGCAAAATATGACAAGCCGATTTCAACAGAATCCAGGTGAACTTCACTGGACTGCTGTGAAAAACATTCTTAAGTATTTAAGAAACACTAAAGAGCAGCAAACTATGATTATAGATAATTATCAAATGGAAATGTTTAAAACAAGCCTTCTTAAATGGTACCTTCGATGAAGATATCTATATTGTGAACATGGGTTCACGTCCGTTTGTCTACGTGTGAGAGAGTCTAGTATGTATATACTAGTGAGTTCTATTACTCCTGGCTTCTGGGACAATTCCATGATTTTCCGCCAGACAACACTTGAGGATTATGACAATTGTTGTCTTGCATAATCTTAGCGCAGACACAGGGCGTCTCACAATTTATATATATAGGGTCTCTTTTATCACATCATATGCGAGTCTCTAGATGATCAAAGACAGCGGAGAATATACAACCAGCACTATCATATGATACACAGCGAGGAATTCATAGACAGATATTTTGTGAATGGATTTCTCTATTGATGTCTGCGTACATATGAGGAGCGTTACTCTTGTGCACACACACCACTCGTGTGTCTATGTATGATCTGAACTTACAGATCCACATAATTCAGGCGACATCGTAGGTCGACTCGGTGATTGGGAGGGGGGTGAGCGTTGATGCATCTTAGGTGTCTCAACGAACATTACAGCCTTCTGCAGGTGCTAGGAGATAGCACTATGTTAGTGAGGAGTGAGAGGTTGGGGCGTCCTTAACATATCAGGTGGGATGGTTGCATAGTGGATGAACTGATCACACGTCACACAGACTCTGCATTTAATGTGGCTGCTGTTACCTTGAGTTTAGCGTCAACCAGCGTGGATGTAGATCAGAATGGTGCGGATTCTACTTCTCTTTACGACACCACAGGATTGAGATTGATCTCAATTTATGTAGTCTAGTCACACTCGGTGAAGTGACACACTATGGAGAGTGTTACAGTGTGGCTGGCGGTAAACGTATTGCATGATAGTACTACACATCTTTCATCGGGTTCTAGGTGTATCGATGCGTATGACAGCATACTATTGAGGTCAGTGAACATTGAGACAATGAGGTACACGCAGGTGATTGAGTTTTAAATGACATTAGCGAGCTTCTATGAGAACTTTATTCGAGTGTTTAGCTATACTAGTGCAATGAATGTGAGTGCAAATACACTCAGTAATTATATTTTCTTAAAATTTATGGTATGCATCTTCTTAAACAGGACAAAGTGACAGAGTCACACGAGTGGGGATAGGCGAGAGAATTTAAACTAGGGTTGAAAGCGCAACTAGCGTGAGGAAGAATTGTTCGACATTCGCCCGGGCGAGGAGGGCGAAAGACGCAGAAGTACTAGAGTGCCTTTCTCTGTTCTATCACGGACTGCATCTCACTATAATGGGTGAGCAAGCCGCGGCACGTGCGCGAGCGAGATAGGAGTGTAGTTCACATTATTCTGTGATGTGATTTTAGGGCAATGGATGACTTCTATAGACACAGTGGATATAACTTGTTTAAAACCTTACATACGGGCGTATTTATATGCGATAGGCCTAGTACGTGGGGGATCGCGTATCTCGAGAGTGCTCACACTGTGACATGATTATTAGTTTGTAGGTTGGTGAAGTTTATTATGCGACAGCAGTACAGAGAACACAATATAGGAGGATTTTGGCGTGAGCGGAGTCGGGGGAGTGGTTGTGTATATGGGGGTGGGATGGTTGATTGGAAGACAAGGATTTCATCGAATGCGCGGCCATCGGTGATTGGGGTGTTGAGGTTGAGGTGGGATTTGGTGATAATCGCCAGATCTCTATTAGTCTCAGTCTACAGCCGAAGAATCACAAGCCTCTAGTTGTATAGAGATAGTGAGTTCGCGAAGTATTCACACGTAGAGATTAGACATAACAGACGTGTTTGAGGGTCTGGGACTGTGAGACGGACACATTGATGCAAAGGTTGCTACGTACTAGTATTCTTGACTCAATGATACAGGAATCAGATACAAAGATGTTAGATTCTTGGTTCTAAGTCACGGACTGACAAACTAAACTTACTAGCACAGAACTTAGAGTTGAATGCTATTTTGCGATCTGGGATTCGGACTGATAGAGATTGATACTAAGTCCAGACAGGATACATGTTTTCGTTTTGAATGGAGGCGCATGGATTGGAAGAGCTCCAGCAAAGTACACACTGACAATGTCGTGCTCAGAATCGAGGAATACAAGGCTGTCCATCAGAAGCTGCAATGTGAACTGATTTGGATTAGGAATTTACTCTCAGGCTTGTATTGTATCCGAACAGAATGAAACTTTGAATATGTACTGCGACAATTCAGCTGTCATTTCATTATGCTAATAACCGGGAGTCAGAAAGGCGCAAGACACTATCAAAGACGAATCATTATGGTCGCGGAGTGTGTGAACTGGGCAGCATAGAGGATTACTTAAAGTTCACAACACAGATAACAATCTAGGCTTAGATCCTTTTACAAAGGCTTTATCAAATAAGAAGCTTACTCAACATGCCAGGGGCATATAGGGGCTTCGTCCTGCTAGTAGTTTCATGTAGTTTGTGTTTTAGTATTTGGATAGAGGGCTGAAAAACAAATTTTTTTATTAATGATAATGATACTTTGTTATTTGTTTAATTTATATAATAAGATTGTGTCCTATATGTTTTGGCAGGTGTTTTAGAATCCATGAATAATTGAAATGTATTTTTCTAAAATTAATTAAATTCCGTTGTCGATTGACAATATGGGAATAAGACTATACTACTGTCTTAATCAGCTCGTATGATTCTCTATTTATTATAATACAGCATAATTACTATACTGCTAGTGAATAGGGACTATACGTGATGACTCACACTCACTTCGACAACATTATGACAACATAACGTCATCTAATATTAACAGAGTAGTTAAAGAGATTCTGATAAGTTCCGCATACACTTCATAGGAGCTTTGCGTCTCGACACAAGATGGATTTCATAAGATGATATTGGATTTCCCGCCACAGAGAAAATCACTATTATGAAAGTCGACGTCATCAAGTGAATCTTGTAACGTGATTTTATTACTATAAATCCTTAGACTTGAGATGCAAAGATAGGTTTAGGCATATTGTTGGATCTACCTATCTTGATATTAGTTTAAGTTTGTCCTGATAAGGTAACTTAAAAGGCTTTGTCAGAATTGGTTTATGCCACATGTTACTGGACCCCCCACCAACTTTGTAGTCAATATTAGAGTAACAAATTTGTTCCTTCAAATGTTTGAAGAAGATGCCACTGTTATGGGCCCCTCATAGAAATAATCAGATGTGTGTATGGCCGTACCTGAAAACTCATGAAGATATGTCTCATTAATTTTCAGTAATTCTTGTTACTTCATGTATGAGAAACAGAATCGTTAAATATGGAATGACATTGATCCATATCCAATTTAACAACGGTATCGGAAACAAAGGGATTGTAAATTCATAAATCATTTGTTCATGCCCTGTGAAACCACACTCGGATGTTTTTGGGAGCATTGGCGTGTTTGCTAGGACTTAAGACGCTTACCAATGTTATTATATTATTCATACATGTCCAAGTGGGGAGCTGTTATTATGACATATATGAAATAAATATACATGTCCGGTAATTTTTCGAGCCTAAGGGGACGCACAGGGGGACAAAAGTAGCGTTTATATGTTTCAATGACGAAGTAAATATATTAATGTAATATAGGTTTAAAATGTAATAACGAACGATCGTTAAATGTTAACGGGTATTAAATAATTAGTTAAACGTTTAATGGTTGAACGTGAGGGACTAATTATTTATAAAGCAAAGTTTAAAGGGTTGGTTCTTTTATTTTGTATCCTTAGTTGGCAAGAAGTCGAATCCCACAAGGATTAGGGTATAAACTATATATATATGGTTTATGTTTTCATTATTGATAACTTAAAAAAAAAACCTAAACATAAAGGAACGACTGTTCCTTTTCTCCTTTGTTGACCGGCTACAAATTTGTGGAATCTTTGCTTTTGTCTTCGAAAACCAAATAAACAAAGTGGGCACCCTTTTGTTTTTGTTTAAGTTAAATCATCACCTTTTGGTGATTATTTGTTACGCGTAAAAAAAAAAACAAAATTGATTTGATTCAAAGAACACGAACATCGTTTAGTTATACACTACTAGTACTATCATAACTCGTCGTTGGCTAAAGAACGAATAGTGTGGAAAGCTTAGAGGAATCATACTTTGATTCTTAGTGTGTACGCGTTGTATTATACACAACGCGTATCATAGAAAGACTGTGTTACGTTACCTTTAAACGTGTAAATCGTTTCGGCTAAAAGGTACAATGTTTCTATCATTGTTATATTATTGTGTCTACACGTGATCATTTATTCGCTGCATACCATCGGTGTTAAATTAATGTTAATATATCTTAAACCCAACCATATACCAGTCACACACACACTCACAATCCAAACAAAAAAACATGAGTTTTGTTTCGGTGGTGCATAGGCCATCTTGATCGAGTGCAATAAAGTGGTTCTTAGGCGCATGGTTGGTTGCCATTCACACCAGGTGGTCGACAGACACAGTGGCGGGAGCAGGATCTTGGTATACAGAGGGGCAAAAAAAATTTCTCTATTCTTTCTCTTCTTCCTGAAAACAGCGTCCAAAACCGCAAGCTATTTTTAGTAGCGTATTAAGCACATTTTATAGAAGCGTTTTAGCAGTATTTAACTAGCGTTTATAGCAGTTTTTTTAACAGTTTTTAGCCTCTTTTAACACAGCTTTTCAATAGTTTATTATATTTAAGCATCGTATCGGGGAGCAATTTGAGATTTGTGGATGGGGGCAGAGCTAACAAAATAAGGCTATAAAATAAAAATACAATTTTTTTGGCATTAAAGAAAAAAATCCGTCGAGTTTTATCGAGGGCGCGGCCCCCCTCCCCCCTCTTTACCTTCCAGTCCCTCCGCCCCATGCCCTCTTATATGTTATACAGACACTTATCCCCATCTTAAATAAGTAAAACATCTAAACAACTACCACCTTATGAGTCATCCAACGACTTTCATATGTTTTGTAAACAACAAATGTTATGCCAAGTTTGTTATTGCCAACCCTTCTTATATAATACATTCAAACATTATTGTCAATGAAATTGTATATACGACAAAAAACTTAATTTAGTAAAAAAGGCCGAAAAAAGTAGCCAAGTCTAATTATAAAATGATCAGAACAGAAAGAGCGTTAAAAAAATAAAAATAAAAAATAATATAGTTAATTAAACATAAAAAATAAATTACAATAAAAAAATAAAAGATATTGAATAAAGTTAAAAACAAAAAATGGGAAATAATTTTATTAAATATAAAAATAATTTAAAATAAAATTAAAAAATTTAAAATTAATAAAAAATAAATAAAATAAAGAATAAAAGAATCAAAGTCTGGGAGTGGCATAAAAATTAAAAAAACATAAATAAAAAAAAAAAATTATATCACTACAGTAATGCGCTCTATACTACATAAATCAAAAACACAAACAAAAACATCACTGAACTACTCACAAAACACTAAAATCAAAGAACAACATCTCGTTAAAAAAAATGGTTAAAAACCGATAAGGTAGCATACAATATAAAAATAAAAAATCTGTCAAAATCTTAAACAAAACCTGAAAAACATTAAAAAACATCTAAATAAAAAAAAATACAAATTGCAACAATAAATTACAAACAGAAAACTAAAACTACTAATACAATTAAATTAAATATAGATAAAAAAATTATTGTTAGCACAATAACTATTAAAAACACAATACGGAAAAATAAATAAAGTTTTTACAATAAAAAATAAATTAAATAAAAAGTAAAAACAAAAATAAAATAAAAATTTAATTTTAATATTTGATTAATAATAAAAAAATAAATAATAAAAAAATAATTTATATTAAAAAATTATAAAATAAACAAAAATCTTAAATTTTTTAAATAAAAAAATAAAAAAAAAATTAACAATACTAAAAACTAAACAACATTTATCAAAAATGGACAGACAAAATAAAAAGAAATTTAATAAATATAAAAATCTAAAAAATATGTATAGGGGAGATAAAAACCCATCAAAAAATAAACCAAATACAATAAATTAAAAATAACAATATCTTAAAAAAATAAATGTAAACTAAATTAATAAAAATAAATAGAAAAAACTACCAAAACAAAAAACACAGGATAACAAAAACACTACACAACCACTACATAACACGAACTCAGACCTCCAAACAACAAACACACAACCAACAAAACAACGACCCAACTAAATCCTACTAACCCTAACCTCTTTAATCACATTAATAAATAGAGAATAATTTCCACTACATCAAAAATACCACACAGCGCATATTAATTAATAAAACCAAAACAAAAACAAACAAAAAAATTAACATTTTAAATGATAATAAAAACAACCAACTAAAATAATCGATTGTTTATAAAATAAAAATGTAATTAAGATTAAAATTTAAAATTCAAATACAAATTTAAGAAATAAAAAAATGAGTTAGAAAATATAGAAATAAAAAAAAATATAATAATAAAAAAAAAATTAAATTATAAAACAAATATGGTTAAAAATAAAAAAATAAAAATCAAAAACTAACACAAAAAAATGTGCTACACGTAAAACGGTTAATTACGTTCGAACGTTTAAAAGAACGTTTGGCTATGTAAATTGCAAATCTAATCTATAGATCGAACGGGACACATATGTCACCTCAAAAACAGTAGTAAAAAACATACGAAACAGGGTGGTGTGTCTTATTTGTATGATATTTTTAATAAAATTACTTTACACATATTGTCCAGTGTAGTTTTTATTAAACAATTATGTCTATAATACTCTTCTTATTTTTATAAGCAAAACATTATTTAGGAATGGTGGTGAATAATTATGGGAGATTATATGTGCGATCAGAGGAGGGGTGAGGTTAAGTGATGAGATCGGGATGTACATTTTGATTATTACTGGAGCATACATAAATCTTCTTACAAGACACAATTACTCAGATATTGTAAATTATAAACAAAATGTTAAAACATAATAATTAAAAAACTTAATAAAAAATTTAAAATATAAAAGTTAAACAAAAGTAATAATAAAAATAGTGATAATTATATAAATAAAATAAAAAAAAAATTATATATAATAGAATTCTTATTAAATAAGTAGAAAAATAAAAAAATATATAAGTGAAAATATAAAATTATAATAAAGAAAATTATATTTTATATCAATAAAAGATATATTAATGTCTAAAATGTATTTAAACAAAAAAAATATTGTAACAGAAAGTAAATATACTTAAATAAATAAAATTAATTCAGTAAGGATATAAAGAATAAGATTATAATTCAGTAGAACTTATAAAGTTAATTATATATGTTAAATCTTATATATTAAGCAAACAGAAAGTGGATAAATAAAATATTAAAATACAAAAAAATAAAAAATTAATATTATCTCATAATTAATCTTTATTAAAAGAATAATAAACAGTAAAACAGATGAATTCAAAATTAATCAATTAAAATTTGTAAAAAAAATTTAGTAAATCAGAAAAAATCTATAATAAAAATACAAATTCTAGTTAATAAAACATTGAAAAAAAAAGGAAAAAATTTGTTTATAAATAATAATGAAAATAAAAAGGTTTAAATAAAACAAATCTTTTACATCAATTAAACATTGAAAGTAGCGCAGAGTTCGAACTGCAGTTGTGGACTACATAGCATATGTTATCTGTCTCACTTACACACAGTTTGTGATTAATTAAAGTAAAAACATATTTGATTAATAACAAATAATTGTTATCTATTCTAAAAAATAAATAATAACTAACTATAATAAGATATAAATCAACATTTAATGTTTAATATATATTAAACATTATTAACAATAACTAGACAAATAGCTAAACATTAAAAAACATTATAATAATAAGAAATTATAACATAAACAATATAAACTATGAGTTCACACTAATTTAATAATTATAATCAATATTAAAAACAAACATAAGATAATCTTACAAATATAACAAACATTACAATTAAAGACAATATAATAATATAAAATTAGTAAAAAAACAAAAAAATTAGTATGTCATCATTATAAACAAAAATTAAATAAATAAAACTAAATAATTAAAATATATATCTCTATCTCTTAATTAACTTTATAACAAAAACAGAATAATGTTAAGAAACACATATAAAACAACACATTTTACTACACATTGTTTGAAACATCTATATGATTGTGTTTATTTTATATTGAAATGATTAATAAAAATGATATCCATACTAAAAAATATAACATAAAAATTGAAAATTACAATAAAACAGACTTGAATAAACTTTAAACATCTAAAAAAAGACCGTGTTATAATAAAAATACAGTTAAAAAATTTAATCTAATAAAATAATAAATTAAATATACAAATTGTAAATATTCTAAAAAATAAAAAATTTGAATAGAAAAAAAAATTTAATAATAAAAAAAAAAAAATTTTTAAAGTATAATATACAATAAATTAAAAATATATAAACTTGTAAAATAAATAATTTTCATGATAATTAAATAAATATAAAATTGCGCACTTAAAAAAACATTAATTAAAAAATATAAGTATAAAAGGAAGGGGTTGTTTGCGTACAAACAATTAAAAAATATTCTAAAATAATTCTTTAAAAAGAAGAAATACTATAAAATTAAATGAAATAAAGTAGTAATTAAGATCAAGTAATATATATATATAATTTAAAATTAAGTAATTAATATACAAATAGATTGAAAACAGTTGGGGGTGGATAATTGAGTGGGAGGACGGGTGGATTGATGGTCGGGTCCTTCAAGAGACAAACCACGAGGTTCCTTACTAAATAAAAAAAACCAATAACCCTAAGTATAACGAACACCAATACAAAACCAAACAACAAATACACATCTTCCCAAAAATATAAGACCCCACACATCCATAACACACCTACTAAAAATAAACACCCAAAGCATAACGCAAATAAAAAACAAATAATCAATTAATATGCGGAGGGGGCGTGGGGAGGCGGGACGCAAGCTACCAATAAAAAAGATAGAACTATAACAAAACTAACAAAAAAACCAATTCAAAAATAAAAAAATCATGTATTTCAGACCCCCAAGGCCCACCTCAAGAACCCAACAACCCTCCGGCGTTAAGACCACACAACACCAACACAAAACACCCAAGCATACCACAACCAACCCAACAACCCCCCCCCACACCCAAACCCCATAAAGACCCACCCCCAGAACTACACCCCCCGTCGTGTACGCCCCACGGTATGGCCGGTGCCCCCATATGAGATTGTGTGCCATCTCGTCCGCCCCGTGCGGGCGGCAACCCCCACTACCCACACCCACCCCACACCCCAATTCCAACGCCTCAAACCACCCCCACCACCAAACATAGACCCCCAACGACCCCCCCCCACTCGGCTCGTAGGTCTCAGTAAGCAGGGGGTGGGTGCGAAATAGTAAACCGCACCCACTCCAGGGGAGCCCAACAGCCCACACCACAACCCCCTCACCCCCCCTCCACCACCGCACCATACCCCCCACGTCCAAAAAACGCCCCCCCACCACCCGAAACCCCAAACCCGCAGTGACAAAAGCTGGTGTGTAACATATACCACCACCCGCCTTACCCGACTCAAACCCCAACCCCTCCAACCCGCAACCAATAACTACCCCCCCCCCTCCCTCCCACCCCCTCCGCGACAACCACCTAACAGACCAAATAGTCCACGGGGTGTTTGAAATACCCACAAATAAGATCCCATACCCCCCTCCAACCCACCCAAGACAATGCAACCATCCCCCACACACCCACCACCCTACCCGACAAAACCCACACCACCACCCTTAACACCATCCCATGAACCGCCACACACGACCCCAACCACACCAAATGCCCACAAAACCGGCTACCCGCACCATCCCGACCCGAGGACATGTTCGAGCGGGAAACCCCACAACGAAACCCACAACGCACAAGCACCGACCACACAACCAACCTCCCCAAGAAACCACCCCCATACCACGATCACCTCCCCCCCTACCAACCCAAAAATACCCCACCGCTAAAATCCACCCCGCACTCCACCCCCCCCCCACCCCCTCCGCCCAGCCACCATCCCCCCCACCCCCCCGGACACCACCCCTACCACCTCACCACCCCGCCTCCTCCCCAACGACCAGCACACCTACCACATCGTATGGGTCTCTACTATTTGTAACCCCACCACCTCCCCCACCACCAACCAGTCACTAACCGAATAGTACAAAAAGAAAAAATTAGAATAAAAAAAAACCCTCCCCCCCACACCCAATAATACCACCCCACCCAACCCCACCTCCACCAAACCTCTCACCAGCTCTCCCATTAACCTACGACCCGATCCGCCCACAGCCCCAAGCAACCATGAAGCCCAACCCACCACACGCGGGCACATCACGTACGCAACGCCACCCACCCCCACCCAACACCATCTACCAACCAACTCCCACCACCTCCTACCAAGACGCAAGTTAATTTGGGATAATTATGGTGACCGGCAATTAACCACTTCAGAACCCCGACCCAAGAACCCAACCCCCCCCCTCTACCCCCCCCCTCACAAAAAACCACCACCAACACCCCCCATGACCCTACCCACCTCCAAACACCTCCCAGAACCACAAAACACCAAAGACCTTTAGACCATCTCATTCTACACATGATCCCCACAACACCCGCACCCCCTTTACCACCACACTACCTCACGCTTATTACACCATAAACCTCCACAGCTCAACCTACAATGGTATACAACCACCCATATCACTCTAAATCACAAACCTAGAACCGCCTCTCACACAACACACAAGTGCACTAAACCCGCGCACACTCTATATCGAACAATTTTACAGCGCCCTCGCACACCAACGACCGTCTGCAAACATACTAATGCACCATACATATCAGATTCAAATAAACACACACAACCTCTAGAGATCAAATATTGCGTCAAGCAATTACTAACACAAAAACAACATGTAATGAGCACTAGTTTTCATATATTAATCTCTAGAACACAATGAATAGTCCGAGATAACTCTTTTAACGCTCTCACTACACGGAACAACAAAGTCCAAACAGTAGAAAAATTCACATTCACCACACGCCAACACACTTGCCTCGTTGTCAAGATATTACCTCTCAACTTACTAGTTATCACTTCAGATCACTAGAGCTGCTCGCACATTTTTTGTTTACATATGTTTTTTTTTCCAACTTCATTTATCTTCAACGTCAGTGGTAATTCATACCCTCTGTACGTCACCCTATCTTTTACTTTTACCAAACGATCACATGTGGCTGTAATAAATATCTATCTCAAACATCAACATACCAACTAAGACGTAAACATTAAAAAACAACATCACGTCATGACATACATCTCACACATCAGTACATCATACAAACCAAAATTAAAAAAAAGCAAAAAAATAAGTAATAAATAAATAAAATTAAAACAATGTTAAAATATATAGTAATTTTTTAATTTCTAAAATGGAACTTAATTAAAAAATATAAAATATAAAATTATTATAATAAAAAAGAGAAATTTAAATAATAATAAATAATCTTAAAAACTAAATACAAACATATAAATTATGACGACACATTAACAATAGTTCCACACACAACATAAAATACAGTACATTATAGTCAGACAACATGACCTTCAAATGTCTAAAATTTCAAATTAGTGACAACAACACATCTGAGTATTGATACACATTGGATAACTATTCAAACAGAAATTATCAACATTGGCAGGAAGTTATTACCATATTTATAGTTATACAGCATCAGCATGGGGGTGGGGTGGTTAAAATAGGTAAGATCGATGGTTAGTTTTGAAAGGATAATAATAGGTTGAGATAATTTATTTTTAATTGAATGAGGGTTTGTTTGATGGTTATATTCGGTTTGGATTTCTTTTGTGTTACTGACAAATAGATATAACATTTTAAACATGACATTTTTCACACACTTTTTGTATAACACATTCAACAATGTTGTCTTTATTTGCTTTCTAAAATACAGTGACACACTTTAGTTGTGGTATTTATAATGGAAAAAAAAAATTAAAAAAAAAAAAAATTAAAAAAAGTAAATAAAATAATCATGAATAAAGATTACATTAATAAAAAAAAATAAATAAAAAAAAAATAAAATACAACAAAATGGTGAAGGGTATACATAACATAACTTCAACAGACACTAAACACACACCGATAGCTTCACAGTGGAGTATAATATAAATACAAACATTATAACTACTGGTTGATATATCACACACACACATGTAATCCTCATACATTCACTGTACAATATCACAAACTCTACTACAATTCAAACTCAATTCAAAGACGAATTGTACATTATTTCTATATTGGTGGCGTATTTCAGCATTTCAAGATGTCTGCGCGTAGCATGGCAGTCATTAGTTACACATCCAGAGTAGTACATCAAAGACTTATTTCACAGTGACTCTACAAATCTTATAACACTTAAATAAACAGAGACAATCTATGAGCAAGGTTTTAGCGGACAGGACATTGATCTCTACAAACAATTAATCTATAAGGGGTGGGGAGTGACTGATCTCATAGGTTAGATACAACATGTTGGAGTGACGCAGATAACTGCTATTGAGAGCTGGGTGGTTTAAATGTTTTCGATGCTTTTCTTTGAGCTTTTATGTTAGATATTTATTATATGGTTGTTGAGTTTGGATTTGACGGACGGGTGTATAGGAGGAGGACAGACTGATACTTAGCGGTATGCACTGATACAAGAAGTCGTATGACTTATCTTGACACACATGAGGAGTGTGTGTTTTGGGTGTCTGGTTTTATGAACATAAGTCAAAGTGTTAGTCATGTGCAGCGAGTTAATCTGAGAACTTCTATGTATCAACTGGACATACAACAACAACTAGCACTTCATATTTTATAACGCTATTTTGGACTGAGCTCACACTCACCTTACGAACTCATTCTAAATTTAAATAATAATTTAAATAATTCATATTAAAAAAAAACATAAAATAAAAATTAATAAATAAGGGGGAGGGGGGGGTTGAAAATTTATAATAAGAAAATAATAGAGCAAGAAAGTGGTGAAGGAAGCAAAATGGTCATCTTAATATAAACTAAATTTATGTCTTATAAATAGAAATGATAAATATGCAGTCAAAAAGGGAGAAGGAAAAATATAAAAAATAAAATTAAATAAAATATAAAAAATGTTGTTGTTATGCCGCCAGCTATTGAGTTTCCTCGACACCTAGTTTCAGGCTATCTTACGGACTTCCAAAACTCGACTTAGAGTTTATTTAAACACAATCTACAGAGAAGCAGAAATGACTACTTGCTGTTTTTGAATGGTTATCCCTAGACAATAAAGTTTGTTTATAACATATACTTTTGCCACACCGTCCCATCATAACTTGTCCATATTTTTAAACCCTTTTTTTTTTGAATTCTTTTTCATAAACTTTGACCGTAACTATTTATCTTTATGTTATATAATGCTTACCTACTGAAAATTATACCAATGAAAGAATAACATCGGAAACTCTAATCCATCATATATGTTGCATTGGTATCATATAACATAAGAAGAAATAAATTAAGTCAAATTGAAGCAAAAAAAGACCTTAAAAAGTCAAAATGGACACTTAATATGGGACGAGGGATATATCTTATTGTAGTCTTGTTTGTAATTGTGTTGAACATGGTTCAAGATATTTTTTATAGTGTCCTTGACTTCGGTTCAAGATCATATGCTCAATGTATTATCATTCACTTCGAATGCGGAATTGGTTATATATAAGCTGAAATGTTGAACGCTTCTTTTAAGTTATCATTGGTTGCATGCTCAGTTTTTTGCATATTGTTGGATGCTTTGCATATTTGTAACTTCCACAGTTTTTTATGCATTGACCAACCAAACAATCCCCAAAACGGCAAAAATGTGTTAAACCTATGACATTAGTTCACTTGAAGGCATCAATACATTGAAAGACCAAGGATACACTAGAGAATGGCAGAACTAGCATTTCAACCATCTACTCAAAAGAGTAAGAAGTTACCGAAAGTTTCATTTAGCTTCGCTGTAAATATATATAATAATAGGCTATTGAGTACTCTTACAGAGCTTCCTACCGAAAGTTTTAAAGAAGTCAATGCGTGATTTCAAATAAGACAACGTACCCATCAGATTTTTTTTACAGAATGAATCAATATATTATAAAACAAAACAAGGTACAAAGGCAACAAAACAACACAAGACACAAACAGCCAAAGCCCAAGAGAAATGAACAAGACTCAGATGGATAGATATAACATTTCCATGTAAGGAAAAGAATGAAGAATATACAGTTGCTAGCAAACATCACACAAGACAACGTTGTTTTGAGGAGCTGTCTAAAGACTGTTACACAACCTCTTATAATGTTATACCATACAGACTGTTACACCACTTCTTTAATGTTATACCAACAATTAGTCCCAGCTTAAAAAAGTTGAACCTAAACAGGATAAGACAAACCACCCTTGATATGTCAATGGCGAGCGCGCGCGAGCGTGCGCGAGTTCAGGGTTCGTAAACAACGTATATTATGGTCTTTGAAATTGTACATACAACATAAACTTAATCTAGTGTAAAAAGGGCGAAAAAAGTAGACAAGTCTAATTATAAAATGATTGAATGTTGAAGTATGAGCTATGGAATCGTGTTTGTATTGCTGAAACTAATATCAGAGAAGTGTGGTTGCTTGGAATGCCTACTTCCAAACATGCCTTTGAAACTCGAATCTTTATTGATTAATGGTGCAAATCATCCCTGTTTTCTCTTTGGTCAAATCATTGGAATTTCACATTCTCCATTCATCCTTTCCTTTTGTAATTCAATCATTATCCTCATCATTAATATTTGGGTTAAACTTGAGAAATGAAAGAGAACATGCAAATAAACAACAAAATGAGGTATAAGCGATTTAGAGATCCTTTGCATACACATGACACAACCAGGAAAACTGTCGGTACAAACTTAATAATCATTCTAGGTCTCCTCTCCTTCAGCCCATCCGGAAGGAGATTCTAGAGTGTTTCATGATCTACTCACCCGAATTTGACGAGAATGATGAAACAACTCAACTAGTCTTACTAAACGTGTACTTGCGCACGACTTTGTCTGTGACCTATAAAAGTATTCACGTCTCGTCAAGAGAGACAAATGTGAGTTTTATCACTGGTTGCTAATTAATGTTTTATTTTCTATTTTTATTGTCTTATTAATGGAAAAACTCCTAAGTAACTGCCTAAGGAACCCTACAACCCACACATCCACATCTGTAGAGACGAGGCAGTCAATCTCCAAATGACCAGATGAGTGGATTCTAAAATACCGACCATCAACAGTTGGTATCCATCTTAAAAGAATGTATACTTTCTGTGTATTCTAATATCATTCTCAACAGCCATCCATTTTGGTCATTCCACAATTCCCCACATCAATTACTTATCTACAATCGTTTTGCAATTAAACATTCAAAAGTATATATTCGTATCATATCATGAGTGTTATTATATAATAAACCCATTCTAAAATCCAGGATGACTTTGTTAAGACATGCTCACGGATGACATAGTTTGGCACAGAATTATGTTTTGCAATAATAATAATAAATAGCTCTCTTAAGCAAAAAGCATACTTACAGGTTTTCGAGACATCCCTCATTTTTGTACAATATAACTAAGTTCTGGATACAGGACGATATAACCCGTGCATGGCAGGGTGGTTTCTAATACTGAATTATAAAATAATTGCGACAATAACAGATACATATAAATTTAGAAAATACAGACAGTTAGTAATAGATAATAAAGCGCCATGTTATGTTCGTAGTGAAGATTGTGTTGTCTACGTGAATCTCCCAACACGCGCAGTTCCCACGCAATAATGTATTTTGGTCTCTGCGTGTCGCATCCTCACATTTGGAAAGATCTTCCTTTTACAACACAAACCGACTGGTCCCGATAGCAGAGAACCCTAATACCATTCATTAATTGTGACACTTTCACAAAACAGTAATATACAGGCCAACGACAGATAGGTTGACCACAAAATAATACAACCTATTTGTCACATGATGCCTCAAAGGTTCATCATCTGATGCTGCAAGCACTCCTCTTGGATTGCATAAAAGTAAATCTTCCTTCCTTAGGTTATCTGGGATAACCATTCATTTTTTTGTTGGGTTCCCCAACGTTGTGCAACAGTGCTTCACGACACCATTCGAGAACTTCTCAGTCCCGTGTTGAGCAAAGGACCCATCTAGTATAGTTTCTGGTCTATTAGAACTCAACCAGAAGACTCATACCTGTACCAATTAGGTTATACGTCTAACCCCCGCCCCCCCCCCCCCCCACCCTCCCCACCCCCCCCCCCCCCCCACCTCGATACTTGAAAACCACAGAGAATCTGAAAATACAATGAGAACATAGACCTGATATCAACACACTTCAATTTAATTGATATTTAGGGCTACTGTTTCTACGCGAGGGAATAGTTAGTTTGAGATCAACACACGGTTTTTGGTGATGATAGTCCTAATAAACATTCAGTCACTGTATCTGGTTGAGCATTAATATCTCATTCTTCCACGACACACACTTGTACACACTATACATCATATTGCTCTAGCACTAGAGGCACAACAACTCACGCGTGTATCTAGCAGATTTAAATGACAACTGCCAATTCATAACGCCACCTAGTAAAAAACATTGAGATTGTGTGTGGGAGGCAAAGAGCGTATTACGGCAGAGTCTATCACCGGTACTAGCGCACGTGGAGTTCTATAACTATATATATCAGAGACAAACTGTTTGATCCATCTCTAGTTACTGAAAATCATAGAGTAATTCCTTCTGACACTCAGCATCAAATTCTACATGAAGAGCTTCAGATACTTCTCATACATATAAGTTCCTAACTTACACAGTAACTACGATTCAATTTAAATACTACACATGATAAAAGATATGGCCCACAAATACAAAACACGGCCAACAAGTATCGCGTGAGTACTAAAACGTAAAAGGCATGACATACCATTTGAACAATAAAAGATATGTAGGCGACTTAACACTCAATTGCGATGGAATGACTCTACACACTAAACTGTTGGACCTAATCGTAAACATTCCCAACTCTATAAGTCAGGAATACACACAATACTACATATTACAAGACTCACTCATCTTAAGGTAGACACCAACAATCTGAGTGTAGGACGACCATCACAATTCTAAGAGAGCCAATCTGATAGCGAGGACGCAGTGATTTACTATATGAGGAAAACTAATCTTGGAATGAGAGAGTGAGGAGTCATCTCGATCCCTAAGCCTAAGTCTGCCAAAATTTCTCTTTATCTCTATACTTTAAGATTAAGACCATAGAGCTTAAACAGCACAAAATATTACCACATACCACGGTGTCTAAAAATGCAAGAGCATATCGAGAAGTAAAGAACAGAAAATTTTCACGTCCTTGAGATATCTCTAAATATTTGAGAAATAGTTCACAACAAATAAAGGCTTAAACTATTCATTCTACTCAAGACTCAGTCTATCCGTGGTGATACAGGATGCGCACTCTCGGCTAAAGACTCTTCAACATTTCTTCATATATTTATTGCCGACCTGCGAGTAATCTATCATTCAACCAAGTTCAAAGGCCATATGTAAAATTTTATAGAATATCTCATATCAGAGAGTCAATAACACAGTCCATTTTAACTCTGTAAAGAGAATAGCAAGATCGATTTCACTTCACAAGGAAGTGTGTCTTAATTCCTAAAATTCTCGGTTTATTATTTAAATATTCGTTAATTAACTAGTTATACAAGTAACAGTAAATAACGTTTAATTTAAATACTTTATGTGAAGTAAAACATACATACTTAAAGTGTTTTAACCAGCGTGTGCCCCTAAGAAGGCGCCTCTATGTCTAACGTAAACTTGCGGAACCGAGTAACATATCCAACAGCTCCCACTTGGGAGTCAGAGTAGCAGGCTGCAGATATACTGATATTTGGCAACGTCTAGCAAACACACACAATTATCTTTAAATTAGAAATACTTGAGATAAAGTTTCAGGAAACATTCTCTTTTATCCTCACTTATCATGGTATAGCGTATTTTCAATATTCTTGGCTATCTATCTTCAACCCTTGTCGATTATAGATACTCGTACAAACCATGGGATATAGGATCCTGACTCATTCCATATAGTTTAACATTATGTTTCTCGTTATAGAAATAATTCAGATTTACTAAATGTAATCAAGAATCATCTTGTATTACCCTTTGGGCACGGCCATGCAATTATCTGATTAATTCTGGAGAGGCCCCATGGTACTCTTTATACTGCATATCTCAAGGGAGGAACAATTTTCTTTATTGACTTCGAACCAACAATCATATTCAACTTCCGTAAAATGAAAATACCATGCAAAACTGTTGTGGTACTTGCGCGCCAAAGTGTTTGTGGATGGCGTCCCTGCAGCACGTGCAGAGCCCCTAAACATTCTGCTGAGACCAGCGTGTCCCACGCGTGTCTGCCCACCGCCAAAATGTCCCCACAACGTGTGGTTGCGGGTGAGCGTACCTTTAGGTCCATGGAGGGGCTGGCCGGGTCTCCGTTAGAATAACCAAGGCGGTTTGTGTCGCCCAATGATGGTCCGCTGCCCGTTCACGAACGCCCCCTATGGAGTCCTATCGGCAAGCGTCTACAGGGGTGGAGAGGAGGGCGTTACCTAACGCATTAGCCCTGCCTAGAAGATTTCTCCACAGGCGTTGTTGGTGTGTGTTTGGTTATGCGATGGGAGAGGGGCTCTGTTTCCACATCATATTCCAAGAATATCCTTTATGACTACCTAATTCAGGATACGTTTGACTTAGACTCAAAAGTGAGATCCACACATAACAGAACTGCTTGCATCTCAAGTCTAAAAATGACTATTAATCCATTTTCAACATTTACTCATGACGAGGATCCAAAAGTAAATATTCAAAGTTTGGGGTATCCAATATGCATCCCAATCTCGTGCTCGGTTTGGTCTGCTTTGCCTTTGTTTTTGTCCTTTTTATTGAATATCCGTACCTGCAAGACACAAAAGGAGACAGAAAATACTGTTGTTCGAAGGTATTGATTTGTCGACGGTTTGAGGTGATTGGTGTGGGGTGGTGGAAAGCCAAGACCGGGCAGTGTTTTAATGATTGTAGGTTTGCGGTATGCCGGTACGATGTAGCACGATATGTAATCAAAACCATTGTGGATCACAAAACCACTTATACAATGTATTTTTATGTCATTTTCGCTTCATTATTGGTCTTTTTAGCTCGTTTCATTAGGTAAAAGGTCGTGAATTTATATAACTTAAAAAAATCCCCCTTTAACTAAATATTGTCTGATCTCCTCACGCAAATGCCTTAATAAACAACTTTAGATATTAAAAAGAATCAGCAGAAACAATCAGCCATTGACTAATTACATCATCGAAAAAGTAGTTAAGTGTCAATCAAGGGAATTAAAGAATCACATTATTTTGAGAATCAAGTCCCCATTTTGACCATTCTAATAAACCACCCTTATTACCAAAGCATAGTTATTTTTGAATTTGTAAGGGGGCAAGATGGGGGGGTTAGGGCTCGGGACAGGGGGTTGAAGTTCCGATTAGTGTTGGGTGTTAGTCTGGAGTTTGTTCGATTTAGTTTTTTCGGGATAGGTTGTTGTTATATAGGGTTGAAGTTTTGGATATTTTTTTTGTTTGGTTAATGATGAACGAAGGGGGATAGGGGGTAAATTTAATTGTAGGATTTCTTTTCTAGATGTGGATGTGTATTTGTGTAATTGGATGGTCGAATTTATAATATAAGTTTTTATTTTGGGTGGATGGTAGGGGAAGAGGAGATAAGAAATTATTATAACTGTGTTGAGATTGTTTGGTGGGGAGGGTATGTTAACATTGGAAAGATGTTTAGGGGTGTGTGTATGTTAATTAAATCCGAAAATACGAGCGGAGTGACGGGTTAAAGATAAAAATTAGCTTCTATCCCTATCCTTGAAAACCGATGAGGTCCACATCGAGGTGACCAAAATTTGGCTTTTATTAGGCTACTTGACTTAACTTATGTCATATACCCTAAGGCTCTTTAAGACATAAATCAAGTGAGATTTAATTTGCACCATATACCCTAAGGCTCTTATCAGAGGAGACACAAACAAATCATTTATTAAACATGATTCAATCATTCACACCATATACTCTAAGACTCTTTAAGGTATGAACAATTTAACCACTTACGTCATATACCCTTAGGCTCTTTAAGGCATAAGTAATCTCATGATTAATTCTACTTACACCATATACCCAAAGGCTCTTTAAGGTGTAAGTAAAGCAATTATTCATATGATATATATAGTATGCCAAATTCCGAATCCCGATGTGTACCTATTTTATTGGGCATCATCTTCCAAGTTAGTGGAAAGTTACTAAAAATTAAGTTGAACCAGACAACCTTATTTATTAAACATTATTTATATAAAAGTCAAACAAGCTAATGGGAGAAAAAGCCACAATTAATACTTATGAGCCTTAAAGAAATTCAATCACACATCAAGTAACAAGTCTCCAAGAACGCCCACTGACCGGGGGGATGGTGACGTGAAAAGGTGGGGGTGCGGTGGGTCACCCAATGGTGTACCTATTCCATGTTTAGCATCTAAACTTATAATTAACACTATCATTTTTCGTTCTTCGTAAAATTTAAAATCTCTAAGAAAGAAATCCGCGAATGCTTAGTCAAATAAACTAGTTTTGCATATTTAGAAGTCAATTATGGGAACTTGCAAACATCTTGGACGATTGTTCTATACTAAAATTTCGCGTTCTTTAGAACGCCTTCTCGTATAAAAACTAGCAAAAGCTAAAGTTTATAAAGGTTAAGGGATAAGCTAGAACGCAACATGCTCGATCGGATCAAAATTTATTCTTATTCTACCCAGCAAAAAAGTCAAACATTGTGACAAAACAATTAATTAATTTTTTTAATTTTTGCATAAAACACACAATATTCTTTAAATTTTGAGGTGTAGTGCTCGCGAACACGCGGATTTCGTGAGACAACGACTGCAGGTACGATCAAATCGACAGATACCCCCCATACTAGAGCTACACATTGTCCTCAGATGTGAGACTGTCACCACCACACGCCCATGACAAATGTCAAGGCAAAATTCAAATATTAAGGGGTCTCTTACCAAATTTAAAGCCGTTTATTAATTAGCTAAAAGATAAAACGTTAGTCGATAAGATCTGGAATATCAGATTCCCATAATATAAGCATCAGATCAAAAATTGAGTGAATTACGATGGACAAAACCAAATAAGAACCAAAACATTCAGACAACATCTACACACAAAGGTAAATATACTAATTGGTAGCACTACACAAACTTACTAGTCTTTTGAATAATTGGATGAATGCACAGAATTTACGAGACAAGTGATGCCTGAAGCGTACTACCAACTAGTTTGAAAGTAGCTTTACGACAGTCAATAGACCGACATACATAATCTAAACATTACCCAGGCATCAAAACTACTAATATAGATCAGAAACGTATACATATGTATGGTTATAAACGTATCTGCGGACAAAATTAATATAGAACTACTCCCCCTAATTGCAATGAAATGGGTGGCCTAGCGTATTTAGTAGTCCTTTGTAGGCTGTTTGTAGAGCCATCTTCTTGGGTCCCGAGCACGAGAGTCTTCATAATTCGGGGCAATCCTGGACAAAAATCACAAAACACAAAACACAAGAAAGAAAGAGGCGAGCCTCTCACATCCACACTATATTACAAAAAATACTAATCACTAAAGGATAGCATTGGGTTGCCACCCATCGAAGTGCTTAGTTTTGTGCAAGGACTCCTATCTATGAACTCACCCTAATTCGATTCGTGATAATAGGACGTAAACAAGTGGAAGAGCAAACTTCCACTGGACATTCATTCGATGCCCGCCAGCTTTAGAGGAATTAAAAATGAAAGCGGTAAGATGTCGGGGGTTCAAAATCATATCCTCACGGTCTCGGCCGAAAGGAGAGAGGAAAAAGAGGCACAGAATTCCTCACCGGATATATCAAATAAGAGGAAGAAAGTTTGGTAACATATGTGAAGGAAAATTAATGGTGATCCTCAAAGGGTAAACTTCCATTTGTTGGAGAAAAAATTATCTCATGAATCCTGGGGTCAAAAACTTTGTCCTCGGTAATCAAATCATCAATTGGAGCAATAGGCGTACAAAATCTTCTTCCAATCATTCATTTTAGATTCCAAATCAAATAAATTATCATTCTCTTTCAATCATCCTTCGAGAAGCGGTTCATCGGTGAACCCCTCGAGAATGTAAACAACGCTTATAGACGGATCATGGTGAAGTAAAAGCTCAACGTCGTCACTAGGAGTGAAACACTCATCCTTATTAGAATCGGAAAGATGTGTGACTAGGAAAGTTGACTCATCAAGGTTGGAATCATAAGAATCCTTGCACTCGATGTCCTCTAACACCTCATCAAAAAGAGGATCCACGTAACTAGAGATATATTTGTCATCGAATTCGAAAAGAGGGTTCGAGTAAATTTTAACATTATCTTTTGGAACGTCCTCATCGGATAGTGACTCGTCATCACTAGAGGTAAAATCATCATTTGAATCGAAAAGAGGGTTAGAGAAAGTCACGAATTTTTCCTCAAAAATACTAATGGGAGAGAAATCATCACTCGAAGGTAAATCACAAGCAATAAGAAGATTGATATTCAATAATTTCTCATGAAGTATATCTTCCTTCACCTCCTTTAAGCCGACGAGCTCAGAATCGAAAGGTGATGCCTCAATGTAATTGATGTATTCAAAAGAATCGTCATCACTCGAAGTACAATTATCACAAAAAGGCACATCACACGTATCGTTAGAAATACCCTCAGACTCACTTGGGATTGGGACAAGGTCCTCAACACTAGACTTTATTACTTCGTCTGATTCTGTTTCCGAAATAGTGCTAAGATGCTCGCCCCGAAATACTTAGAGAGTTATCGGGTTCCTCAATTGGTAAGTCGGGTGTGATTGCTTTAGACGATCTCTCTAGATATTCCATATATTGAATAGTGTAGTCATCATCATCATCATCAATAATAGGAAAATTCCAATATGGAGTAAAACTTTAAGCTGCCTGCTCCTCCTGCTCTTTCTGAACTGCCAGATTAGCCACTTGCTCACGTTCAATAAGCTTTTCTTCATGTTGTTTCAAAATTTCAGCAATAGTTCGTGAATCATTAGAAAGTTGAAGTAGCAATTCCGGCAAACTCCATGGTTTAATTTGCTTTTCGTCCCAAACTTGATTTAATTTGAGAATTCTTTCCTTAGCCAACAATACTCTTATGCTCATTTATTCGTGAGGAAAAATATTGCTATAAAAAAGGGTT